>JAULBU010023599.1:0-18438 GCA_032358235.1 Odonthalia washingtoniensis
CTCGAAAAGCTTTCTTTTAAAAAAATATTCAAGCGTACTACAGTGAATGTACACAATAGTACAGATATTTTCAACCAATACGATGGCACGCTGCGTTGACATGTGTCACCAAACCCTGATATCAATCAAATTCGTGGGTGTCTTTTTCCTACCACGGCGGTGAACATGACATCGAGGTTTGAGATGAATTAAAATCATAATTGGTCGGGCCTTCACTGTAATACTATTACAGTGAAAGCCCGACCACAACCGAGTCAATTTGAAGTGCTTATTATGCACTTCAAAGTGATTCGGTTGTAGCTGTACATGCACGAACGACTGTCTTCTCAAAGTATCATCGCATATCATTGTCCAATTGACCCTATTTTTTAGTTAGAAATAAATTGGTCAAATTTGTCCAAGCACACTTTGGGGCACACTTTGGCTCCAAAAGAGACACACGCATGTCCCTGTCATTGCGTTAAAAAAATGAAATAGATATAAAAAATAATCTTTTGAATATGGGAGAGAGTTACAAAACCAGCTTTTATAAAGTATTTCACCTTGCAGTTACCTATAAGTTTACGAAAATATAATAACAAATATAATAATAATCTAATATCGAATAGTGATCCGATTTTAACCGTTCTTAGAAGATCATGGTTACGGATGCGATCGCTATATATCTATCCCTATATCTATTTGTTGAAAAGCTATATAAGATCATATAAGAATTGTAACTTTAAAATTTTAGTTTAAAATTTTTTGAAATACATTTTCGCAAATTTACTGTACCGAAGAAATACAAATAAATATATTTTTATTTCAGTACTACTTATTCAAATAATATTATGAAACGGTAGAGCTATGGCAGTCCGTATGTTTCGAAAAATCCAGGTCTGCAGAACTCCATCTTCAATCATATTCTATTCTTCTTTGTTTTCATATATTATTTTCGTCGAACATTTCGGACCAGTACTGAATTCCTATTTCAATGACGAATGACGTTCGAACTTTGTGATTTCACCAAACCAAACAATTGTATGTGTACCGTACAATTTTCATTTCATTTGAGCCAGGAGTAAAGATATTTTATAAAGATTGTCAAAATGGGTCATCTCTCCTGATTAATCCAAGACAATAGTCAGGCTTTCTGGAAAATATGGATAGTTAATGTAGTTTCATTTAGGGATATTGTCAAAAATTGGGTTATTCGTATACGTTCCGTGGATAAATCTTCAAAAGTATCAAATCAGTGCAGGTGAGGACCGATTTCGTGCTTGGTGTCAGCTATTTTTCTGTTTATCATACCTTTGAATAAAAGTCGAAGAAAATATAACCGAGCCACTAATTTGCAACCAATTTGATGGTCCATTCCAAACAGCATTAAATAATTAAATTTACTATCCACTAAAATACACATCTTCCACTTTATTTTCTAAAATATAAAACTTTGAGATCGTTTACTCCATACTGCACCTGAATTGTGGAGCAATGGAAAGCTAAATGTCATTTCGGTCAACCCAACCTCATCTTTCAAAAATATTTTCTCGTTTGATATTCAATCAGTTTTGACCCCCGCATAATAATGATTTTTAAATTTATCGGTCGTCACCAAAACTGCAGAATTCCAATCCCCATTCTTGTATCCTGTGATTAAATGATGAAAGCACTGGCATTCTACATTAATAGGACATTTCGTGGTTGTCAATCCGTGAGTAATGGTTTATTACGATCGAATAAATGACTTCTGTCCGGTAGTTGCAAATCCTATGAACGACTTTTCATACGTATTTTTATATTTAATAATGTTTAAAACGAGAAACTGCTTGTGGATCAGTAGTAGTATCTAATTTAATTAAATTTTTCAATGAACATGTTTCAACAAGAGGAAGAACTGTGCTACAAATATGAAAAGCTTAAAATTAAGGTGGAGGAAAATATAATAAAAGTAACAGGCAGCAGTCTGATGATGTGGTGGTTCAGTCACATATAAAAACCATGAAAAACACTGGATTGAATTGTTCATTTAATTAAAATATCAGAAATGTCCACTTGGAACTGGCCGTTCAAGCAATTTTACAATTTCTACTCCTAGATCCCATACAAACATCATGTCGACTTGGAATTGGACACATGAAAATTAAGAACAGTTTCTCCTAGATCCGTTGCAAATATTACCATCGCATCGATTAGAAATACATTCATTGTTATTCGTGCAGGTTTCACAATTATCCTTAAACCCGCACATTAACCTAGATGCCTTGTTTCTCTTGACACAGGTGTTCCTCCAGCACGACCCGACCGCACAGTCTCTATTAGTTGTACACGAAGAACATTCTGGGCTTCCAATGCATCGGTTGGAAGGTGTTACACAAAATCCTTTCTTGCATCGGAAAGATAAACAGTCTCTCTTACCCCTGCATGGCGAGCAGTCCGCCTGGAATCCACACTTATCCATTGAGAACGCTGTGTCATAAACACATCTCCCACCCCAGCACTTGTCGGTAGAACAGTCAACGTCATTTAGACAACGAGCACATTCAGACCCCAGAGCGGAAGCAGTGCATCTAACGGCGGAATTGGGATCGGTTCCCTGGATACACTTTCGATTCACACAGCTTTCGGTAACGCAATCAGTGTTTGATGAACAAGACTCACAAGCCTGAGCGAAACACTTTCTCTTGGAAGAGTTCGAATCTTCTTTGATGACACAGCGCTTGTTCCAACATTTGCCATCCCTACATTGACGGCTTTTTGAGCAGGCTGCACACTCCTTTCTGGAACCCTGAGCTGAGACTGTACAGATTGCAACGAAAAGAGAGATAGTGAAGATGAGCTTAAACATGTTGCAATTTGAAGAATGTTGTCTTAAAAAAGGATAATTAGGCTGTGGAATGAGTAGTGGGATATTTTTCTGAACTGTTACTTTGCAATCGATTTTGCGTGTTCAGGATTTTTGGGCGACTGATTGTTCTGTTTTGAACGATGGAAAGGATTGGAAATGAGAATCTAATTAAATACGAAACAGATTTTGTTTCGTTGTATTTATAATGAGATGGGAGTGTCCGCGATACAATTATAGATTTCCAATGTTTACGATTTGTCCAAATTCTTGACTACGAAATGTAAGTCAGGCTTTGAACTGGTCAGGCCCAAAGTAACCTAAAGCAAGAAGAAAACGTGAAATTAGGTTACGTAAATGCAGCAAAATGTTTGAAGAAAACCATCATAAAAGAGAACCCTCCTCTCGACTGAATAATGTCCGCGTGTTTTAATTTCAGTTAAAATTTATGAAACAACCGAAAAGTGTGTGTGTTGACGTGGTGTCTCTCAAATAAGTTGTAGGCTTCATCCATGGAACAGCGAGGTCAGCACGAAATTAGTGTTGTCGATGAAGAAAGGACAAAGTAGTGTCTGAATACGACATCTGCGTTTGAAAAATTGCCCGCCGTTAAGTCCCATTGGCCAGATTTGACATTATTTTAAATTCTTTATTTACCTAGAACGTCCCAAAACCTCATTATTGAATTTTGGGGACGTTCTGTATGGGTGGGTATATGTGGGTATATGTGATATTTTTAGTTTGGGATCGCACCTCTTTGGTGTGTGAACGGGATGTTTTTTGTGCTTTGCTGGGGAACTGATTTTGGGTATTAAGACTATATGCGTTTAGGGTAAAGAGTTGAAGAAAATAAGATCGTTTTGCGGAATACTACACCGGTTCGTTAAATTAGTCCCAGTGATACTAATTACGAAGCTCTAAAAATTGGTGGTTTACCAAAATAGAGTATCTAAAACTAAATCAGCAGTAAATCTATTTGACGTGAAATTTAATTAATTTCGTTGAAATTAATAAAAAATCCTTCAAATTTTGAAAGATTTTTGTGCTGTAATTATTCGATAAATTGCAGAACATTCAAGTGAAACAGTACTTGAATGTGAAACAGTGAAACAATTTAATTGTTTCACTTGAATGTTCTGCAATTTATCGAATAATTACAGCACTAAACGCTGTACGTATTCAATACAGAGGGTTCCATACATGCCACTTCAATGGTGAGCCAGTAACACGTTTGGAGAGTACACTGGTTAGTTCAATTAGTCTCACTTACACTAATGGCGAAGCCCGGGAAAGAGCCATTAATATTGGCGATATTATCGCCATATAGATTAAGTTAATCTAATTGTTTAGTGAGACTAATTCCAGAACAATTTAAATAGTTTCACCGATACTAATTAAACACTTTTTTTATTTAGTGTAACTTAAACCCCATCTTCCCGATCGTCCCGAATCCCGCAAAACTGAAGGAGTTTACTCATTACACTTTTTTGTACCACATTGAATGTAAACAATATTTTAATCCAAATTTACTTTTAGGTAACGAAATAATATGGGCGTTATGACTTTTAAATCATAGTTAAAAAACTGGATTTTAATAGTTAATTTTTAATTTATCAGGAACGTTATGGGCGTCAACTGAATTGTTAGTATTATTATTTGAACTTATTGACTGTCGACTCAATGATTTTTTTTTTCGTTTGATTTTTTTTGATTGTATGCCCGTTATGACATCCACTGCCACTGTGATGGAAAAGCACATCATTTCCGTTATGACGTTGTGGTCTGGCTCTAGATGAACTTTATTTATTTGCTTTTGGGGAATCTACTGACCTTTTAAATTGGCACACGAGGGAGTGCTCAGTTTCGTATATAAAAGTTTGCCGTTGACAATGTCAAAAGCTTTGGTCAAATCTAAAACGGCTATCACTGTCTCACCTGTGTTGATGAGCGCTGCCACTTCAAAAGCTGCTTTTAGTATATTAATGCCTCCTTGAAATCCGAACTGAGCTTGATCTGTCACATAATTTTCTGCGAGGTCTCTTGTTAATGTGTACTCTAGTATTTTCCTAGCATGGGAAAGAATGCAACGTGGTCTGTAGGTTGCAGGATCAATTTGATTTCCTTTCTTGTACAATGGAGTGAGTACCCCGGGGAGCCAAACGTTCGGCATGATTCCTAATCTTCCAATCGTTATCCACTACGCATGGAGCGACTGGGCGCTTAGGGTGTCGTTTGCAAGAAACATCTCAGAATGAATGCCGTCTGATCCGATGTCTTTAACGGTTTTCGATATATTGATTGGCAGGGTAATTTATTCCAAGCAGCCAGAGATTGGTGTGAATGACATAGTTGGGATGGGGTTGTGCTTATTTTCGTTGCTGCCATGAAATCAGTAAAATCAGTTGGCGTAAGTTGTTTCCCACGCCTGTTGACCTCCTTATCTCTTTTTCCTTTCATTATTTTGTCTCGTTGGATTGCTACACTTGCGAGAGAGCTTGGGACATTTTGAATGCCACGGATTGTTTCAGATTTAAATTGAGCTTCGGATTTCCTCCATGTCATTCGCGCCACCTTATCTTGTAGTCGGGACCTTTCGATATCCTCTTTTTTTGTCAGAGCTTTGTGCTGTTTTTTAAAGTTCCCTTTTCCATTTGAGAGCCCATAATATGCTTTTATTAAAGAATAGGGGTTTGTTATACGGACGTCTTTTTTCCAATGTATGCCATAGGAAACTTTTTGCTGTAGTAGTTTCATGGAAGGTATCGTAGGCGCTAATTTTGGAGCAATTGGTTAGGTTAGATATAGAAATCAGGAACGTCTGTTTGTATGCTTTGTTGGAAATGGATCGGGATTTGGAAGAAGTTAACAAGGATTTCGAGATTCTTCTGTCTGTTTGCTTGGTGGTGTTAGTGTTACTGATAATGATGGAGATAGGGAGCTGATCGGAGGCCCCTGTCCAATTGGCTCTTTCTGTGATGGGAGGGGTGCGATATTCAGTAGAGATTACGATATCCTGGTTACTATATCAACTTTGACCTTTTGGATGAAACGTGGGTGCGTTCGGTGAAAGGATTTTTAGGAGTGGGAAGCCGTGGAGAGTTTTTGTCAGCTGATTTCCCAACTTATTGTTGCAGTGATCTCATCTAGTGTGCCGAGCGTTAAAATTCCCAATAATTGTGTGCTGTAAAGATACATTAGTCATGTTTCCAACATGTAAAATGTATTTGTGTATAACAATAGGAGCGGTGACTGAGATGACGTAGCAACGCGTAATGATTTGGTTTTTGCTGAGTTGTATTGTTAGGGATTGGATGAGATCGTTCTTGATGGATGTAGGCGATATTATTCCCAGATGCAAGGGGTAAACAATCTGGTTCCATTCTGTGAACATCTGTTACTTTGTAATTTAATGCAGAATGTATGATGAAAGCTAGGCCGGCTCTGGTCGGAGCACTATAGCTCCTTTTCCAGGCAGAGATGCCTTCCACGCGCGCTACATGCCAACATTTTTAATAACGTCGTCCATAACTATTCTAGTTTCCACGAGGATACGAACATTGGGCTTTGTTTCATGTATGAAAGCGTGTAATTCTTCACTTTTGTGACTGGACCCACAAATGTTCCATAAGAAAACTTTAATTCTGACTTGTAGCCCCGGGGGCGTTCGAAATTTTTTTTGTCGTTTATTGCCATGTATAACATGGTGGGTTAGCTGTGGGGGACTGACGATAACTCTGCTAACTTCGTAATGTTTCTCACACTATTGTAAATGTGTATCATGTCAACGTCGATTTGTGCAGTTGGGTCATGAGTAGAAATTGGGTAGTCAATTCCTCGATGAGGGCACAGTACAGCTGTAGGGGTGTTGAGTAGGTTTTCTGCTTTCGCAACAGATGTCACTTGAAGCATATTGCTTTCCATTAGTTTCCTATCCATTTTCACGATTTCTAGTTTCGTTTTGAAGAAGGCTCTGGTTCCTTCATTGATCGGATTGGTAGCTGAATTGGTCAATTGTAGGTGGAAAATTTCTAGGTGTATTTTTAGAAGTGTATCTTGTAAATCTAGGGGGGGCATTTTCAATGTTGTGTGGTTTAAGTGGATCATAGTTCAGGATTAGGACCTTTGATTGCAGCTTCGGATTGTTCATTACATTGATTAGAGTCGCGACTTTAGCTCGGACGCAAGCGACTTCTTCTATGGAGTCTTCTCTAGATCGATGATGATTGTAGGCTCTCATTAATTCGTTGTCACCTCCGAGCTCCATGACGAGGGCTTTGCTCAATTTGGAGATGGGACCGGTTTTTTTCTTGAAAAAAGAAATATCTTGTGGTTAAGGGTACAAGTTTATTACTTCTAGGAATGAATATAGGACTGTCTGGGAATTTGTCCCACCTTGTGGGTTTTTGGGCAG
Source organism: Odonthalia washingtoniensis (assembly GCA_032358235.1). Lineage (NCBI taxonomy): Eukaryota > Rhodophyta > Florideophyceae > Ceramiales > Rhodomelaceae > Odonthalia > Odonthalia washingtoniensis. The sequence goes on from JAULBU010023599.1 coordinate 7,236, forward strand.
CAGCTTGTGCATAAAATTACCTTGCTTCTGCAAATTGTTTGCCTCCCAAACCCATTTTGGGGCTTAGATTGTGTCTTCCTTTCTGAGAGTCAGCATCATGGCGACTTGGATCATTTTGTCTCATCGAATGTTGGGACGGTACTTCATCGACAGAGGACAAATCTGTAACTATGTTTTGAAATATGTCAGGTGAGGTGATATCATTGGGCGGGTTTGTAACGTGTATCGTCGAACGAGCGGCATTACTGCTTAGGGATTGTTTCTTGCTGAGTATTTTCAAAATGTCCTCAAAGTTATTTGTAATTGATTTGAAGTTGTCGTTGAATTTAATGTTTTGTTTGTCGGTTTTATCAGCTTGTAATTTGAAGTTTTCTTCAGATTTCTCAGCTTGTTTTCGGAAGTTAACTTCCACTCTACTGAAACCGGAGTCAGTTTTTGTTTTGATATCAGTGATATCGTTTTTCATCATGTCCACGCTTTCTATTGTTCGATCTTGACGTTCAGAGATCACTTTGACTGATTCTTTGAGGAGCATGATTTCGCTGTCTTTGTTGGTGACGATTTGGTTTACTGTGCTATCGTTGAAGTTGTTTCTGGAGAGAAGTACTTCCATGGGGACAGGAAAGTGCGTCACAAAGTCAGAGGAGTGAATCGAGGTCGGGTTTGCGACGTGTAGGTTGGTCGTGAAAGTACCACCTAATGTTCATTGTGAGGCCAGATTGTTGGTGTTAAGGGAGTTTTCCATGTATACTAAGTTTTGTGCAGATGGTAGAACTTGTGAGGTTTGCTTACCGTTCAATATTCCGCAGTGTTCGAACTCAAAAGTTGGAGAGGAGTTTGGGAAGTCGAGGTTGATGGATTGGGAGCGGCTGGATGGTCACCTTATTAGGCGTGTTGCGTTCCACAATAGTCTTTCTTTGAGTACATGGGGCTTGAATGGCGGTTTGTGATGGTGGTAGAAGTTATCATTTGGTGGCTGACGTTGGAATGAAATGGGTGAGGTTACGAGATTAACCACATCACCTAGAGAATCAACAGTGAAAAGACTTGCGGATGACATGCGACGGCGGTGACCAGGCCCAAGAATGATCCCTCAAAACTAGTTTGATGTTCAATGAAATCAAATGTTTTGAGAAATTACTTACAGTAAAAATAAAGACAAACCCGTATGAATTTGATCAGTTGATGTTACCCGCTTTTCTTTGATGACGATATATATGCGTTGATACATTATTTTCTATAGATGACAATAAATCCCAGATTTTTGGTCGCTCTAATTGCTGCCACAGTTACTAGATGTAAACGGTACTTGGAGAGTGGAGCAGCTCTTTCCTCACATCCAGGAAATCATCCAGAAATACACCAACCACACAACCGGGAGCCAGTACTTAGACTAAAAACAGATAATTTTTATTGATGAAGCCAAAATTTTCACTTAATCAATTTTTTTTCGATCAAAACATAAGATTCGGAAGTAGTTTCACTTGCAGTAATTTGCTACTGAGACTAATACCCCAGTGAGACTAATTGAATTAACCGGTGTAGTTAGACATTTTATTTAAGATTTTAATCTTCAACTGAACTATTCAGATTAATTTATTATTATTAAAATAATAAAAAGCACTCAAAATTATATAAAATATTGATATACTTAATCTATTTGTTTTTGGCGTCAAATTCAAAAAACGACAATTAGTTTAACTTACACTAATTATTTAGTGAGACCAATTCCCAAGTGAGATTGATTCAACGAACAGGTGTACAAAATACCTGAATTTTGGATAGAAAAGACTGCCCCATCAACGAAACTGTAGCGTATCACGCGAGACGTACTACAGCCATGCAAGAAAAAATGTACACATCATCACCAGTGTACGATTCACACCTCCAGGTGATACTGTTTCCATCTGACGGTGTCCGTCCCCTGTCTCTCATAGACATCCCCGGACACAGACGGAAGCACGATCCACAAGGAGGCAAGCGAGATCACGAACACACTTAGAACACGAACGGAAAACCTCCGTCTCTCAATAAAGACATGATTTATTCCGTTTCTAGGTTCAGGCAGATTTGCGCTACCTTTAACTGGTATCCCTGCAACAGACTGACGCACCGGGCGCCGAATTATCGGACGATCTTGGCCGAAATTTACAATATGAACCTCGATCTCCGTCCACTTCACGAAGCAACACCGATTACGGCTTATGAACAATGTATAACATGTCCCAACCTCCGGTCGGTCCACATACGCGCGCAAGTAATGCCGCCTTTACAACGCCACAGTCAACTCTGCACTGCGTCTTGCGAACCATCACTGCTCCACCGTCACCCACACCACCACGCGACAGTCCAACTACCACCCCGAATGCCCCACCAACTCTAGCTGGTTTCTTGCAGGAATAAGACCATCTCCATTTATCGGAAGCCTTCGCATCCATCACCACACCAACTGGTAGCATTCAGCGTCAACCACATACTGCCGTAACGGATATGGACGCTCAACTCTCACCTTCATCACCCTATGATATTTACGCATCCGCTTTCGACGGGATACTACCCACACCGGATGTCTCTAACGTTGATACACTCCCTGCCCGTATCATGTCCACAAATCCGGAGACAACTCAATGGGAACCCCGCATCATGGTCCGACCCGCGTCATTATGAAGTTCGAAGAAGATCAACCACACCCCCGAACACGGTTACCTTCACACGATCAAGCTCAAGCACCGAATTAGGAAACATATGCAGCACTCTCCGTGCATGGTGCACCTTTCACGCGTTGTCGGAAGTATAACTCTGATTTTCTACTCCCGAAGGTGCTCGATGTGAATACCCTGGATTATGACTTCCGACCGGTCCCAGCGCATCCAAGGAACCTCCCCGAGATAAATCAACCCACAGCCGTTAGGAATTTGACGCCATCATCAGCCTCGAAACCTTCATCCAAATTAATAAAATGGCGGCTTAGATCATTCGGGAAACCCAATCGCAGTTCGATTCCTCTATTAACGCGTATCTCACGTCAACGAAGGAAACTATCACAAAACTGACTCGCAACCGCGACGAAATCCGCGATGAAACTCGAGCCGTCCGCGCGACCTTCTCCTCGTTACCTGAATCGCTCATTACCGATTCGGAATTTACTACTAATATGATGGACACCTTCTACCACACCATCGCTCACAAACCGACCATCTTGAAGAAGACCATTGGATTCATCAAAGAGCTAGCTATTAACGAAATGCGTAACATAATCCCAATTCAGCCGAACCGGACACATACCCAGAACCAGCAAACCATCACTTCGCACAGCAGCCGTATACTGCCGACGAACGGACCATGCCAACCATCCGACTTCAGAACACTCCACAGACGACGCCTTCCATCGGATCTTTTCAGTCACCTGGTCGCAGATCCCCATTGGTTCCTGTTGCCAAACCGCCGGACTATTACGAATACTCCGACGCGGACACACAACTCCACAAATCCAAGATGGAGTTCATCCGTTCGGTTATCACCACCTTTGCAACTGACCTCGATTACCGTTCCTACCGACTCATCCTGCCCTCACCCTTGTATGACGACCAGGTTTCGCAGAACATGTATAATCATACCCGCCGCTTGGACAGCCAGTTGAAGAGCCACCTATTTGAAGACTCCGATCGTATCCGTATCCTGGCCTTTTTACAACGATGACATTCTGATTGCGATTCTACTCGCGTTCAATAATGAGCTGCCATATGGTTATTCCCGAGCTTCTTTCGCTGCTCCGCCCGGGACAACCTCCAACTCCGCCTGGAAACGGGAGAACATGGTCCCTCCGATCGGTCGTCCAAATTTTTGAACTACTTCTTAGTTTTCGACTATCTCCTCCGCACATACGCCTCCAACGACATAATCGCGGCAGCCAAATTACATGTTACCACATGATGTCAAGAACTGAACGACACTACCAGTATCTAAGAAACTACGCTGGAGCGTAAGGATTTCCGATGAGGAAATGTTTTCACACCAGAGAGGGTGATTTATATCTTTTTAGGAGGAAATAACCCTCACCTGCGCAATAGCATGCGATCCTACCTTTCGGAACACCCAGGCGTGGACGGACACGCCTTGTCGCGACATACACACTCACTGGCTACACTGACGTCGCACACACCCTCAATTCCGAATCCAGTTTCAACTTCGCATTATTCCGGCACACACCCGATCAACCCCCTCTTTGCTGTTACGACAGATATGGTTCCTTCCGTATCGGATGTCTTAGCTACAGTCATGGCTTAAGACGACATGGCCGACTAGACCATGATTGATAAAGGACCATATTACCGGATTTGATATACGCGGGATGAACACGTCACATCCAAATGCCCCTATCTCCAAGCGGCTTCACTACGATCCCACATTGTAAAACGAAATCGAAATTTCCTTTCTTACCAATGTAATGCCAATAGACAACCGCGTCGGCGTGGGAAAACACATTCTCAACACAGACCACCCCCTCGCTCTCCGACCTCCACGTTCAAACCTTTACTGTATCCGGAAAACATTTGGAGAGCCGATTAGGCAACCGTCTCCCCTTCTACTCGGCTAGCCTGCCAACACTACTCCTAACATCGAACTGGACCATTTTTTGGACCCAACTGCGTCGGTACTCGACGCCCTCAACTTTCCCCTATTACTCGCTCGCAGCAGTTACCGATTCGGATTCCATATTCATACACGGAAATTACAAGATCGGTCTCACCTTTGGCACGACACAGACTCACCAACACACCATTCAATCCGTCATCGATACCGGCGTCGGACCTAATCCGATTAATCGCAACCAGATACAACTTGAATGGCACAGCTTAATGGAAGAAGCTCCAAATAGGCAACTACAAACAGCCAGACAAAACCGCCTTCCAATCCTCGGCATGATTTTGCTCTTAATACGCCTCGGTGATATTCGCGCCCGCGTTTGGTGCGGCGTGGTTGACAATCTCGTCGTCCCGCTAATTCTGGACTCTTCACTTACCGATCGGTTTATACGTCATATGTCTTGCGATAAGCGCACCATCCCACCATACAACTATTCACCCATTTCAATCCTTCAAGTCGCGTCCACACCCACCGCCGTCTACAGAACCACGTCAACAGACTTTCATCTTGCACGCATCTAACCAACTGAACACCGGATCGAACTGAAACCCGACGAGATGCCAATTTTTTAAATGCCATATCGCGCTGGTCCTCCACAACGTGAAACCAAATGGAATGAGATATCTCGAATGCTGAAAGCCGACGTTATCGAAACGTCTAATACGGAATGGGCCTCTCCATTAGTCTTTGCACCTAGAAAAGACCGCTCCCTCCGCTTTTGCATCGATTATCGAAGCCTCAAATCCGTCACGGCTCGCGATTCCTACCCCATCCCCCAAATGAATGAAGGCATCGATTCCTTGGCGGATGCCAACGTCTTCAGTACCCTAGATTGTAACTAGGGATACTGAAAAGTGCCTGTAGCCGAATAGGTTCGCAAAACGACGTCCTCCGTCAGCCATCAGGGTCTCTACCACTTTAAACGCATGCTATTATGATTAAAAGCGCCCATGGTACTGTCCAACGGGCAATCGACATCATCCTTTCCTCTGTGCGATGGCATTCTGCACTCGTATACTTGGATGATATCATCATCTTCTCAATCAATATACGGACCCATTTACAACACGTCACGCAGATACTACAGCTAATCTCCAATGCCGACCTGTCACTAAATCTCAAGAAATCATTCTTCTGGCAGGAATCAGTGGAATATCTCGATCACATAATCCGTTTCGGTACAATGAGCGTAGCCTCGAAAACTGTTGAGGCCATCAAAGGCATTCATCCACCGACTGCGGCAACACAACAATTATCGAGTTTCCTTGGACTATGTAACGTGTATCGCCGCTTTGTGCCGAATTTCGCATGCCTGGCTCCCCCTACGGGAATGATAAGAAAGGGAGAAAATACGAAATACCCAACATTATCCGATACGAAACAAAGTGAATTCGAAGCCCTCAAACATAAATTTCATACTCTCCCAGTACTGGCTTTACTGCACCTCGGAGTTCCCTTCACTGTGGACACGAATGCTTGCCATAATCAAATCGCATGCGTCCTCATGCAAGAGAAATCTATGGACGGCACGATAAAACCGATTGGCTGTTGGTCCTGCACCCTCAACCTTGCCAAACGGAATTATGATACAAACCACCGCGAGTACCTAGAAATTGTTTGAGCAGTGCTGTTGCTCCGCCCATATCTCGAGGACACTGATTTTATAATCCACACGGATCATAATTCACTCCATTGGATTATGAATCTCTCTACCGCAACCGGACGTCTCTAGCGTTGGCACCACCACCTCAATGAATATAACTCCAAAGTACTACATTGTCCCGGTTCCCACCACCAGGCTCCCGACGCTCTCTCGTCTTACAACGACCGGTTGGGATGACTGGTCGGATGAATCACCAATTGATGTCGAAAACAACCCGGTACCAGAAGCCAACACGGTAGGCGATACGTCTGTGTTCGTTAACAGGTCAAAACAGAAGGTAACTCGATAAGTGAATGAGGGTAAGAATTTATGCAGATACGAATACCTTGCCACTGTTCGTAGAATCGCGGGATCAACAGTCGCTCTACTACAACTACGTAGTTTCGCGAACGATACTGGCTGGAGTCGCGCTAGCAACTCCGTCGACTCTAACTGGCAGTCGACGGTGATTGGGCACGCTTCGCGTGCGGATCACTTAGCTCGCCACAGGGGTTATCCTATGCGCGGGCGTGTTTGAGGCTAGATCTCTCTTGCCAGTGTTTTGTTCAATCTCTCGATGTGGGCGTGGTCGTTTGTGCTCATTGATAGTAAAGCTGGATGTCAGAATTAATTGTAAATGTTTGTATCTTTTATTATTTCTTTTTTTCATTTCGGACGAGGCGATATATATAATGAATTAAGAATAATTAGAATTGAATCGAACTTAGTCACGAACGTAGGTACAGGTGTCGAAGAATCCTCCCGATTTCAAAACGTGTGTGTGTTGAAACTAATCGTTCACTGATTTTACAAGTGAACCGTTGTTGTTCAGATAGTGCAGTGTGTCCGTTGGAAGGTAAACGATCCGCCACCTGCATAGGTACATAATTGATGTTCGGAGAATGCAGTGTACTGAACATTTCATGACACTGTACTTTTCTTGACACTATATGTCCCTGTTATACTATCATCTCCAATACGTAGCTTACATGTCACTTATAGCCATCTTCCTCCCTTTTTTTGGCTTGTGCCATTTTTACATCGTCTTCGTCAACATCATCGTCATCAACATCGTCATTAAAAGCATCGTTATTATCCTCGTCAATATCATCATCATTCTCCTCATCAACATCATCGTCATCGTCTCTCTTCTTATTTATCATCAATGTCGTCATCAACAGCCAACCATTACCATCAAGGATCAAAATCAACTTTCAATATCAACCATTTACATCATCATCAATTGCCAACATCAACCTTTTCAACATCGTCAACATTAATCATCGTCATCATCATTAGCATGAAAATCATTCAACATCAACTCATCATCAAGCATCTACATTAAGATCAAGCATCACCACCATCCCCAAGCATAAAAATCATCCAAAAGCATCACCATTATCCCCAAGCATCAAGTATCATCATCGACCAAGCTTCATCTGGAATCAAGCATCAATTAAGCATCAACTTCATCAACATCATTCGTAATCAACGACAAAATGATCGAGGTCCATGTCGTACGAACGCTCGCCGGTATCGAAACGATGTCTCGATTCGACAATTGACGATGACATACCGGTCCTACTACTACCGAACAGTTCCGTCCTCTCAAAGTTTAATGAGGCATCTGACGTCATACACCTTCTATGAGACTGGCACACTCCCTCTTAGATTAGTTCACAAGTACTCCTCGCGGATTCACGGGATCTCCATTGCCCCGTTTCGCAAGATGAGCTCATTCGAGCTCAATCGACTGATGCGGAATGCCAAAAGTTCCAATCCCTCGTGGAAAATCCGGACTCTGTTTTCTTCAAAAACCGATACGGATTCATGGTACGTCGCTCTAACATCGATGGTGCCCTTCAGACAGTCGAACCCAACTTTCTCGTCGATATGTTTACGGTTCTAAATTGTTGCCCATGCACCAAGAAAAGAGGCTCACCGCATCGGCATCAAAAAAACCTTCAACTATTCAAACCGAACGGACCTTTGGAATTCGTAGCAATGGATATCCTCGGCCCAGTGCCCAAAACACCCTCAGGCAACCAGTTTGTATTAGTGATTACCGATTGGCACACTAAACTGACGAAAACCGTCCCGCTGGCCAAGAAAAACGCGTCCGTCAAGGCATAGGCCTTCCTGACTCACTGAATATAAAAATGCGGTATCCCCGACTTCTTACTCTCCTACAACGGATGTAACTTCATCGCCAAGTTCTTCGCGACCATCTGTTCCGCACTCAAAATCAAGCAACTATTTACGTCCGCCTTCCATCCACACACCAATGGCCAGGTTGAGCGCTATAATTGCATCATCCCTATCCGTTTACGACATTACGTGACTGAACATCAGTGCAACTTGAAAAGATAAATTGAGTCCCTCACTTATGGATATAATATTCAAATACATCGTTCGACGGGACACACCCCATTCGCATTGTGTCTACCACGCCATCCACCGAATCTGGTTTTACTGTCTCCAACTTCTAACACCACCTTGGATACGCATCTCTCCACCCCATCTGCAACCGTCACCACCAATCTGCGTATTCTGGACAAGTTACAGGGCATGCTTACCGATACGGATGCAAATATTCGATTTACACAAGCCAACTACAAGAAGTTTTTCGACAAATCTGTACGGATCAAGACAGCATTACAGCCTGGTGACGACGTTTTTGTTGACCGTTATTCATCCGAAATACAGCGCATCACCGATACGGATACTTCTAAAACACCTTCCTCTTCCGCCATTGGCACTATCAACAAACTCTTGCCAAAATCAGGGGGTCCTTACCCCGTCATCCGGGTCAGCCCGACTACTTTGTTAATAAATAACGGCGATGGCGAACTGAAGGTATCCATCGACCGTTGAACCAAGGCACTGCTTTTGGATCCTACACCTCTACCTGCGCCCATAACACTACCGCGTACGGATGGACTCGCGATTCCGTTGAACGACACAACCGATATTTATCGAGACGACACACCGTTAACGGAGAATGATAACGCCGTTTCAATACCAACAATTACACGCATCTATTCCCATCACTGTAATAGGACCAAAATGACGTATACTGCCCTTCTATTGGATGGCACACTCCGCAGCGGAATACGCTTATCAAAATTGGATGCAAATCTCGTGACCAATTACGGGAAAGGCAGTAACTGAAAACAGACTGCCAAGACTCGTGGACGCAAACCGGCAGTGTCATTGACTAAATAACAACCCTACTCTTCTTTAGCTGTACAGCTACGGATCCCTTCTCCACCCCTTACTAAAATCAATCTGTCCCCGCTGTACAAAAACCAAAACAAACACAAACACAAACACAAAAACAAAAACAACTAACTATTTTATTGATAATTTATTTTTCTCTCTATCTCTCTTGTTTTAGGCTACGAATACACCAAACCACCCTCGGAGTTCACGAAAATCGACACAATCCCAACTAGCTTATCAAGTAGATCAACATCCACGAGAGCAACGACTTCACGAAATCAGAGCGCCAAGTCGAAAAACAACCGCATCCCACTGTCACGGAATACATCAACAACTTCAGCGAAATCACGACAAACGGAATCTCTTTTGGCGACTAACCGATCTCGGCTTGCAGACAAATATGCCACTTCCTTACGAATTCTAAGTAACTCTGAAGCGCGATTCTCCTCTTCTCTATGACAAGTCGTTAATTTCGGCACGAAACCCCGCCATATCGGCCCGTATTAGCGAATTCCGATTCATGGCTCCTTTACTCGCTCGTTGTGACTCAACAATACTGTCTTCGACTTCTCGCAGTCGAACCTTCAACGCCACCACTTCCGTTTGATATAACCTTTTCGTCGTTCCTCATCACCCTCCTTCTCCGCAACTGCATGACGAGTATTGGATTCCCCGCCTGCGTTCGTAAACGTGTTACCAACGCTCGCTCCTTCAATAATTCCGTTTTGGTTTCACATAAATGCTTCGACAACTCCATTACGGTCTTACCGTAATCAAGGGAAAGTTCTTCACTTTTTTCAATAGGATACAAATATTTAATCTGCAAAAGTTGGTACAAAGATGCTGATGCGTCTGATTCGCACTCCGGATTCCTAGCAAATGCACAATTTGCCCTCCTTGGACTAAGTGATCTTTCATCCCTAGGTGTTCCATCCCCTTCTAGAAATTGAAAATCATTTATATATCTTGTAATGCCCATGGAGCAGCTACAATCCGGGATGTCTTAATCCTTCCGTGAAGAACGTTGAATTTGTGTGGACAATTTGCTACCCATTTAAAGAATAATACTCTAGTGACTGAAATCATTCCCTCCCCATGTGTTTTTGTGAACAAACTTCTATTTCCAATATTACCCTACACGACGGTTGCATAATAATAACTGAAGATTGAATGTTGAGAAATTGTATTTTCTGCGAACACACCCAAACCAGCCTTCTCATGTTTGATTGAAGACGGCTTAAGTGTCAAACCCAAAACCCAGGACTCAATTTCTCGTAAAACTTCTATTGGAATACCGTCAAGTGCTTGCTTCCATTATAATTTCCACCTTCTTCATGGCATTGCATCATCGTTATTGAACAACCTTGTTTATCCAATAAACTGGGAAATGAAGTGACGGATATGTCTTGGAAAAGTTTCAATTGTAGAGACAGATGGTGGAACTTCCCATATATCTTTCCTCTTTTAAACTACAATTGCCTCCAAATCTCTAAGAAAATCACTTTTATCTAGAAGAACATGATCACTTCCATTAATATCAGAAGACTTGTTTATTAACTGACCAGAAAAAGCAGCAACTAGTTTATTCCAATAATGTTCTAAGTATGAAACATCCATATCGCAACCAAAAAACTTCATTTGGAAGAAGTATACAAGCCATTGCCACTAAAAATTCACTAGCACACGGATCCA
>JAULBU010023610.1:0-18430 GCA_032358235.1 Odonthalia washingtoniensis
TAATGCTAATGCTAATGCTAATGCTAATGCTAATGCTAATGCTAATGCTAATGCTAATGCTAATGCTAATGCTAATGATAATGATAATGATAATGATAATGATAATGATAATGATAATGATAATGATAATGATAATGACAATGATAATGATAATGATAATGATAATGATAATGCTAATGATAGTGTTAATGCTAATGGTAGTGCTAATGATAGTGCTAATGGTAGTGCTAATGTTAGTGTGGGAAGAGTGAAAAGTATGAGATTTAGAAGATTTAGAAGAGAGAAAACTTGGATTGGTAAAGGAACTGAAAAAGAAAAAGAAAAAGTTGAAAAAGAAGGTGAAAACATGGAAAGAATGATTGGTCAGCCTTTTCTCATCTTGTCTAATGGAAAAGTTGAACAATTCTCACCACCTGCTGAAGAAATGTATGAATCGGATGTTAAACAAATAGATGACGGAGATGTTGTCAATGATGTGTTGGATGAAGGTGCACAGAAAGAAGCAGAAAAGAAAGTGGGAAAGGAAGATGAAGATAAAGTTGATAAGGCAAGGTGATTTCAGTACATGGAAAAATGGAGGGAGATTAATACGATTTCAGTTTTATATCTTGCTTGATCATTGGATATTGAGATACGATATCGATCAACGTGTTTGTAAGAAAAATTAATTTATCCATTTTATTAGTTGAACCACGGGGTTATTTTTGTCGACACATAATGTCTGGACTGCGTATAAACGTAAATACCCAATAAATCTGCAAAATTTTCTTAATTTGTAATTTTCGTACTGTAATATAAACATTACAGTTAATCTAAAAAACTTTTTTGATTATGTTGCATTGCTTTACACGTCGCTACATGTATCACACAGACCTCCGTCGCGACCGCAGTCCCGTCGACGTCTACAACAGACATCTCCGGACACAGTTGGGCACGATAGGCGAGAGGAGGTCAGCAGACACACTTTCACACTTCGAAGCAAGCGGTTTCAGAACTTCTCTAGTAAAAACACGTCCTTCTTCCCGTTTCTCTGCTCAGGTGGTCTCACACTACCTATTACTGGTCTCCCAGCTACTTTACTGGCGCACCTGGATACGCAATCTACCTCATCTCGGTCAAAATTTGCAATTTCAATCGAGATCTCCATAGATCACGTTAAACTAACCTTTCGCGGATTCACCTATCAACTCCCCACCTGGTACAGCATGACAACCCGTTCCACCTCACAGAACGGACCAAATACGCGAGCAAACATGCAGCACTCTTGACACCCCATTCTGAACCCGATCGCCTCTTGCGCGCTGATGCTGCGGCACAAGCACTTCCTCACAGAGACAATCAACATCCCGCTCCGGGAGACTCTCTGTATTTTGCTGAACATTCTACAGATGATGTCCCCGTCCGTATCACCGAGGCAGTTACCTCAATAGCAACTCCTACCAGTAGCACCCCTTCAACTCTCCATACTACTGTTTTAAAAGCCGAAACGAAAATACTGCACCACGACGTGTATAATTCCAACAACGCAGGAATTCTCGCTACAGACTTTGAAATCACTCGCGACCCAAATACGAACACGAATGTAAACATTAAATCTTCCCGCATATGATCGCCGAATGCAGAAGTCATTACATATATAGCACGAAACATCTCCCAGGCTTGCGTCATTGCGCTATTAGAGAAACAGAACCGGAAATACCTCTCTTACACTTTCGTTGAACAGACACGAAGCAAGAACCGATGACGGCCTTTTCCATTGTACTATCCGTGAATGGTGACCTCTTTGGGGAATCACCAGGTAGACTTAAAAACCTTCAGCCGTTTGGAATTGGACGCTGTAGTAAACCTAAAAAACTCCATTAAATTCAACTAATGGGCGGCTTTTATGCTACGGCGTACAAATTCCTTGATCAAATCCTCTATCCAAGCCCATCTCGGGACAAATCAGGATAAATTAAGCGACATGTACAAGTACCTGAAAGAAACGCACCATGAGAACAAGTCCCTTTGTGATGTTGTGTCAATCATTCTCAAGTTGCTCCTCAAAGATTCTGGTTTTAGTAACGGCATGGTGGATCGCGTATGAGAATAAATTTCCAGACAAACTACGGTCTTGAAGAAGACCGTCGGATATATTAAGGACATCGTGCTTACCGAAATCTGGAAACATGTCAAGAAATCACCAGAACCAGTGCTGTATGCAGATACAGTACCAGTCAACTCACCACGGCAGCCATACACTGCCGACGTATTGCTACTACCAAAAGAACTTCCCACGAACCCTCACACACCCAAAACGTCTCACGAGCCTACAATTAACCTGGAAATCCATCCCCTCTCGCTCCTGCTATACAAACGCCGAAATTCTTCAACTACTCGGATAACGCCACTAGGCTCAACATATCCAAAATGGACATCATCCAATCGGTTAGCATAACATTCGCAACCGCGCTGGCTTTCCGTTAATATAGGGTAATCCGCCGCTCGCCTCTTCACGAAGACCAAGTGGCCTAAAATATGTATACCCATACTCGTTGTATATATAGCCAGTTGAAGAGCCATACTTTTGATGGTACAGATCCAATACAAATTCTGTCATTCCTCAACAGATTCTGTGCGGCATGACTCTCAATCCGCGTCCACGAAGGGGCCGCCATGTGGCTCTTCCCGAGTTTGCTTCGTGGCCCTGCACAGAATAATCTACAACTCCGTCTCGAAACAGGCGCACAATGCTCAAACGAACGGTCATCAAATCTTTCCAAGTATGCGCAGGTCGTAGACTATTTACGACGTGCCTAAGAATCAGGCGAAAGCCTCAACGAGGCGAATAGGACGTCATATAATGTCGACAAGAAAAATCCGAAACGGCCACTGATTACGGTGATAATGTGGAACGTAAGGCTTTACGCTGCGGAAAAGTCTTCAGCCCCGAACTCGTCATAACAATCTTACTCGAAGGCGCACATCAGCACCTCCGACATGCCATGAGATCTTACTGTTCGGAGCACCCACGAGCAGAAATCCATGCGTTATCCCGGAAATATCACTCACTAGAGAGCATTTTTACGAGTGACCCCATGCTTCCGACTCCGCTTTTAACGGAAAGAACTAGCACGCCTTCGAAATCCGGCCGAATTTTCACCCTTCGGAACCTGAAGACGATTCCATTGCTGAAGTCTTAACCGCGATCGTGGCTGAAGAAAATTTTACGGACACATCCACAATGCACAAGAGACCGTACCGTCTGATTTGCTACACACGTGACGCGTACGTCACATCAAAATGTCATTAGCTCGATTCCGGTTCCCTACGGACATACATCGTCAAACGAAACATCAACTTCCGCTCATTCTAGTCAACCAGTGCCCACCGGTATACTCGTCGCCGTGGGAAACCATCCCCACTCAAACATGCCCGGCCTTACTACCGGTTATCATGGCGAAAGCACAACCGAAATCGGGAAAAAATACGGGTTTCGTCTAGGAAATCCGCTACCCTACTGCTTGCAGAGTCTACACCTCCTAAATCACCTCACGCTTTTTACTGGACCCAACCGCATCGATTTCCCGCGCCATCGACTAATCAATACTTAACTTTGGCCACCATTTCAGATCCGGATGCAATATTCACCCACGGCTACTAAAACATACTTCTCACGATGGGCACCACACCTACTCATCATTCAACTATCCGCGCGGTTATAGATACCGGCGCCGCTCAGAACTTGATTCGACAAAATCAAATCAAGCCGGAGTAGAAATAATTCATCCAACCAGCGCCGCACCAGACACTGCAGACCACGGGACAAACAAAACTAACCGTCATTGGCATTATTATGCTGTTCATATGCATCGGTGATTTACGCGCCCGAGGTTGGTGCGGTATTGTTAAAAACTTAGCCGTCCTACTCATTCTGGACACAGCTTTCACCGATCGGTTCGTTCGTCATATCCCATGCGAGAACCGAACGGTCACACCATACAACTCCAAACAGGTACCTATTCTTCAGATGAATGCAACACCCGACACGACTGATAGCGCTGCTTCCATATCGACTAACACCGACAACAACGATATCGATATAGTCCGGCCCATTCAACTGACTCGCCAAAAGATTATTCAACCTCATCACCAAGCCGATGTCCTCATCCGTCCCGGTTTATTCTGGCCAGAATCCATTCATGCCCTGCCCTCTTTCACGGATAAGACATTGGTCATCACTGCTAATGGAGTCGCTGAAATCAACCCGCACCACACATTCTACATAACGGTATGAAACCTCTCCGCCGCTCTGGTGCTTATACAAAAGCACACCACTATTACGATCGCATCGCACCCTCCAATCGACCTTATCAGTCCAATTGACGCTGAACATGCGGTCACGAAACACAACTAAAAACTAGGTTCTGATTCTTATTCAGAGGTTTTTTGACAAACGCTTCTGCCTCTACCGACACGAAGCGCGCCACGTTTGATATGTACACCGCAATCCGGAAAACAAACGACGATGTACAATCTGCCTGTTGGAAATCCCACCCCCAAGTTGGCGAACGCCTATCGCCGCATCGGTCCGATTTACTAAAAGAAATGGAACCGTTCCTTCACATATGCTACGGCCGCCTTGGACAAATCACATCAACCGAACATCGAATATAACTTCAACCCAACCCGAAGCCCATTTTTCAAATGTCGTATCGCACCGGGCCGGTGCAAACGCGAAACTGAACGAACTGAAGTCGCACGATTGCTCAAAGCCGACATCATCGAACTGACCAACACCGAATGGGCATCCCCGGTTGTATTTGCACCGAAAAAGGACGGCCCCCTACTTTTTTGGATCGACTATTGTCGCTTAAACTCCTTTACGGTTAGAGATTATTACCCCATCCAGATGATGGACGACTGAATCAATTCCTTTGGAGAGGCCAAAATCTTCAGCATTATCGACGGCCAGTCAGGCTACTTGAAGAGCCCTGTCGCCGAATCCTATCGCAGAAAAAACACCTTCATCAGCCACCAAGGTTTCTACCGCTTTAAACGAATGCCGTTCGGATTGAGGAATATACCTGGTGCATTTCAACGCGCCATCGATATCATTTTTTCCTCCTTTTGGTGGCGATCGGCCCTCGTCTACCTCGATGATATCATCATCTTATCAGCCGATATTAGGAATTACCTCAAGCACGTCACACAGGTACTTCAACTTATATCCGATGCCGGCCTGTAGATCAACCTGAAGAAATCCGTCTTCCTTCAGTAATCGGTCGAATATCTTGGTCATGTCATCCGTCTCGGTAAACTAAGCGTGCCATTGAAAAAATGGAGGCCATTAAATGGATGCAACCACCAATAACGGCAACTAAATGACGGAGCTTCCTTGAACTATGCAATATCTACCATTGCTTCGTCCCGAATTTTGCTCGACTGGCTTCTCCTCTTACGCGTATGCTGAGAAAGGGGGAGCCCATGAAATTTCCGACTTTAAATGATTCGTAAATGGAGGCATTCGCCAATCACAAGCAAAAAATTCGTTCCCCCTGTGCTGGCGCTACCTCGCGTGAGAGAATCCTATACCGCTGACACGTACCCGTGCGATAAACTAGTTGGTTGCGAGATGATCCAGGAAGAAACTGATGACAAGAAGCTTAAACCGATTGGTTATTTGTCCCGAACTCTCAACAAAGCCGAACAGAATTATGACGCAACACATAGAGAGTACCTCGCTATCGTATGGGCTGTGCTCTTGCTACGTCCCTACCGCAAGAGAACTCACTTCACTATCTACACGGACCATGTATTCCTCCCTCCGTTGGATCATGAGATGGTCTGTCGCTACAGGACATCTACAAAGATGACGCCTATGCTTTACGGAGTTTTACTTTGAAGTACTCAAACGCCCCGGATGCCCCCATCAAGCCCCTGACGCACTATATCAACTCACAACAACCGTAATGGATACAAGTCCGGTCAACGAAGACATCCCCGTACTTCTAATACCAAAACATTATACGGAGACACCTTTAAGCGACATCTTGAAATTCAAAATAATTCCTGAATCAACCAACTATCCATCCACGAACTCCAATTTGGTGTTCCTTGCCGAATTGATGGAACTACACTACACTGTTTCACAGGACGAGCTCACCCGAGAGCTCAAACTATCGTTACAGAATGACAATGATACCGCAAATTGATGGACAAACCCGACTCATTATACTCCATCAACCGTTAGGGACTCTTAGTCTGTCGATATAAAATCTACGGCGCTCTTAAAATCGTAATGCCGCATGCTTTGGTCGATCGGTTTATCTACCTTTCCAATTATCCGACATCCGCTAGTCACCCTGGCATCATCCGCATGTACGACATCCTACGCCTCAACTTCTACTTGCTCAACATGCGAAAAGATGTCAGCCGTATGGTTCAAAATTTTTGTTCTTGCGCTAAGGTTCGCCGAACGCCGCACCCAAATTAACACAACCTACAACTATTCCAACCGAACGGTCGACTGGAATTTTTCATGATGGATATCCTCGGCCCGCTATCTAAAACTACTTCCAGAAACCGGTTCGTCTTGGTCATCACCGACCGGTATAGAAAACTCACAAATACCGTCCCCCTGGAAAAACAAACCGCTTCCGTCACGACACAAGCATTTTTAACCCACTGGATTCATGCTTCGGAATCCTGGACTTCCTACTTACCTACAATGGATCCAAATTCATCGCAAAATTCATCACAACTGTATACTAAGCTCTCGGTATTCAGCAACTGTTCATGTACGCCTTCCACCCGAAAACATACGGTCAAGTGGAACGCTATAATCGCCCAATCGCTAACCGTTTACCGCATTATTTGACTGAACATCAAACGGATTGGGACGAGTATATTGAACCCCTTACCTACGGTTACAACTGCCAAATACACCGCTCGACCGGTCAAACACCTTTTGCTCTATGATTCTTCCGGCATCCACCAAATCCAATCTTCCTTTCGCCCACTTATAACACCGCACGGACTATCCTCCTTGTACGCCGGCATCTACACGAACAATGAAACTACCTATCCTGGAACAATCGAAAGAAATGGCTACCGACACGGACGCGAATCCACGAGTTTCTCAAGCGAATTACAAGTAGTTCTTCGACAAAAAGTTTGGATTAAGACTCTATTTCAACAAGGAGACATGATTTTTGTTGATAGACTCCTGGATGACAATCAGAAGTTAACGGATGCGGATAATCCAATTGTCACCACCACTTCTGCCAGCGGCCTAATCAACAAGTTATTACCAAAATCAGTAGGTCCATACAGCATTGTACGAGCATTCCCAACGAATCTGGTGATTTATAATGGCAAGGGGGAACTCAAAATCTCCATTGACAGATGTACTAAAGCACCACCTCCCAATCCAATCCCCCCTCCACCTCAACCGTCAGTACAGGATTCGGATGACGTCCCTCCATCCCTTTGCGACGAGGCAAACGTCAACTGGGACGACAAACAGTTAACGGAGAACAACCACGCCATCACTAAAACAACAATAGAACTCATCTCATCCAATGATTGTAATGGAACTGAGATGACGTACAACACACTTCTCTCCGACGGTACCCTCTGCAGTGGTTTGCCATTGTCTAAACTAAACCCAGTCTGGTGAGAAATTACTGGAAGGCTAGCAACTGAACAGGGGCTACTAAAACAAGAGGTCGAAAACACGGTCCAAAAACAATCAACTAATTGACCAACTGTTTTCCCCGTAGGTCCCGACATTCCATACAACACAATGCTCTGGAACTCACCACAAAAACAAATCAATCTTTTTTTTATTACTGATTTTTTTTCTCCCTCTCACATTTCACTGGCACACATCCGACACGTTCCCTTGGATCACCATTTTTTCCGGCCGTTATTCGGCAACTGGACTTCGAGACACTCTCGGCCAATCGTTTTTATCTCTTGTTGGATCGACACCACGATTCTTCTCCTTACCACAACCTGACCTACGCCTGTCACCAGTTCGGCAATTAAAGGCTCCACACCGCCTTGAAAACCTTCAACCATATCACCACAGTCTATAAAACTGCTGCACTTCTCGCTGTCATTACCGTACTATTTTGTGTCAAAGTTACAACCTGCCCACGAACACGAGAAAGTTCCGCTGCACGCCTCTCACCTTCAACGGACACTTTGGATGCCTCAGCACGTAACTCCGAAACTTCGGTACGTAATTCCGTATTTCCATTCTCGGTTTCTTCCTTATCCCTCCGCTCCTCCACCAAATCGTCTTCGGCTTCTTTCAATCGTGCTCTTAATTCAAAGGTCTCTCGGTTCTTCTATCTATACAAACTTTGTGCATCCCTTTATATTTCGACAGCCGCGATTCGGTTATTCGCGTGTACCAATTTTTCACGAAACCGACCAACCAATTCTTGTTCTTTTGTCAAGTCTGCAACGGTTGCGCCAAGATGACTGGACATATCTGTTGCACCAGCCCTCATTCTCTCCAATTTACCGACGGAGGCAGATGCTTGCAATGCATGGAAAGTCATCCTTGCCAACATACAACGAGCCGCCTCACTATCTGTCGACAACTCCTACTCCAGCATGTTGAAGTACTCCATCATCACACACCGTTTGCCATTGATTTGATCACAGATTCTACGCTCCCCCGCGACTAGCGCATAAAAACTGGTAGCGATTTTCTTCTTCTTTCTTGCGCTCTTCGTTCCGTTTCGGAAACCTCCAACCTTGACGCTCGCCGGATTCCTACGGCAGTTACGGCATCATCCCAACGCGGCCCAATATGCAACTTCGACAACTGATTATCTGCCGTGGCATCGGCTTCGGATCGGTCAGAATCATTATCATCTCACACGTTCTGCGCATACACACAAAAGCGGTGTCTTCTTTAGTAATCCATAACTTCAAGTCGATAATCCACCATCGATACTGGTTGAGAATTGTCTCGCCATATTTCCGAAATAATGGGGAACACACGAACACGGCACCCCGTCTCCGTCCCCCATCTATCCTGATCAACTCGTGCGCAATTTCCTCCTGCACCCGCAGCGACGCCGTCTCAAAGCCGTAATACAAATAAACATCAGTTAAGTCCCTTTCTCTCCGTATACGGTCAAAAGCAATAACCTAAATTCAAATGAAAGCACAGACTATGGCCGCCAAATCCCAAACAGAGCTATAATACATCGCCTTCAACCCCATGGACCTCAACAAATCAACCAGCTGATCCGACATAGTTGCCAGTATCCCATATCTCCTTGCCGATACGCATGGATCACTGCTTCTATTGTATTTCAAACTGAATCGGCACACATGCAACTGGTATCTTATTTTGGCACCGCATGGGTGCAAAAATCTGCAGGAAATGAGAAAAGAAAAAACGTGTGAAACATATTACAGAAGAACGAACATAATCTTGTACAAGTGGCACGGGCTGACACCAAGAAATACGATGCAGTAATTGGTCACACGTATCCTAATGACATATAGACACATAGACAGTTCATTCACGAGTGTCCGAATAACTCACTTTCGGTTAGAGAAAACTGATTCAAACGTGTTCCAGGGACTAAGAGACAGTTAATTCATAGTTCGAAAAAACGCTAACATACAGGTGAATCCGAGACACGAACGTATTATAAATAAAGAGAGAAAAGGCTAGCTCCAAAAAAGGGGAAAACCAGAGCATTATCCAAAAAGCAATTAGCGATTTTCAGAGAGACCAACTTGGGATTCAGGAGGCTTTCAAGAGGGACGGAGAAGGATTTATCATACAAATCCCTCTCCTAAAATCGTAGAAACGCTGTACCCCCACACCAAGTGGACGTAAGTTTTTCAATTGCAAGCTGGAAAGATCCGGCTCACTACAATTCGAATTAAAATAACAGCTAGATTTCCAATCGAGACACGCAACTTGACGACGAGCTACGTGTACGGAACCGTGAAAAAAGGAAGATTCAAGGACTGGACTAGCGGAGAAGGCCATCCCTTTAATGGTGCCTTTGATCCCTCCTGAATTGACATTTCTGAGTACCGAGAGTATTCGGCACTTCATAATTAAGTGCAAGGGTTATGAAAAAACGTTGAAAGAAAGAAACCAGAAAGAAGGCACAGTCTCTCGGCCAGTATCCCTGAATTTTCCAATAGAACAGAATCTGCAAGGGATTTATTGGAATTGGGCCAATTAGGCGAAGAAATAAACGATGTAGACCAGATAACAAACCAGATATTGCAGAGATGGTTGGACGAACACTGAGAAGTAAAGAGAACCACGTGGGTCCTCACCTAAGTAGATGAGTTAATAGCAAGAAACCTAGGAATGAAAACAGCAGAGAGAAGCAGAGCAACGCATTCTCATTATATTTCTAGATTATACCACTCTGCTAAGAAAGAATGGTCTTAGTTGGTTGATAAAAGACAAACAAAAAATATCTTGTGGCCTCATCGTAAGCGTTTTGAAACCAATGTCTCTACAAAAGAGAGTGAAAGACGACCTGTATTTTGCGTATAATGACCTTAAAAAGGACTGAAAGGGTTTCATGACTCATGTCTCTATGAGATTAGTACACTGTGCAGGGTTCGAGGACGGCCCGATGTCAAATAATGTACCGAGAACGTCCTCATTCTCGACCAAGTACAAGGAAGGAGAAGTGAGAACAACCAATCCGTTCACCCCATTCCAGAAGGATGACCAAAATAAATATCAGCGAAAAGCCAAAAACGTGCCGGATTACTGGAACCCAAAGTGTGGCGAGAAGCACTATCTTAAATATTGCACGTATACCACACAGGAAGACAAAGCTTAGTTATATCAGAAGAATGTCGACTTCCGGAATCAAACCGGTGAACAAAGTCAGACACGGAGTTCGGCCAGACAGGGACTAATTCAAAGAGGTGGCGGTTTTCACTAAAGAAGTAAAAGAAGAAACGCCGAAAGGACTCCTAGAGGCGGATTTCGGAAACGGAGTGAAATTCGCAGCTCCTCCGGATATTGGCTCTGATGAGAAGGTGCTATCAGCGTCTTTGTTCAGAATGTTGGACAAAGTAGGATATTTTGTACCAATACACACACTGGATACTACTTTACAAATCTCAATGGGGGTGCAAGTTGAAGGCATGATGATAAAAATCAATAGGAAGGCCAAACTCACAGTGGTGCTGAAGTTATTGGTAGGACCACTCAAGATTATAAATGTTCTATGGCTGGTATCCGAAAACGAGGTTAGGCCGTAAATAAGGAATTCCACAATATACATTTCCCTGCGGTAGGACCATCTTGCGAGTGCGGAGGTAAGATCTCACGAATCATGATGAATTTATATTCAATTCGCGTGAGTAATTTCAAATGAGTCGAGTATGGGGTCGTCGATGATGGCCCCATAATAGACAAAAAAAACTCATGGACGAACTGTCGGATAAAGCAGATGGAATTACAGTAAAACAGGCATTGGTGACGTTGGTAAGGAATGCTGCCGAAGAGGGATTCTCCACTACAGACGTATAGAAAATGGAGAAAATGGTTATGAAATAACAACACATTTGGCGTGTGTGGAAGCATCTCACGCTGAAATGAAACCATTTCCATACGTTCACTCGCTTTATTCAAGTCTCCCTGAGCTTGTTCCGTCATACGGTTATTTTATAAATCTAGTCTTCTATTTTATAATTCAGTTTTCGTTCTATGAACACTTTTATCAAAGAAAAATCGTTGAGTTTTCAGAGTGAAGCGTGTAATTTCATTTCACGCAATTTATGCCGTTCCTAAAATTCCGCCCTACGCAGTTCCGCCCTCTCAAGAGCAGTAATTACTAGGTTCATATCATCGTTATACGACATACAGTGTTTTAATGGTGTCGTTTGTGACGATGTGTCTTCATCATCTACTTCCCTATCCCTACTTTGACGACGGATCATAGCAGTGCTACGAACTTCTTCATCTGCAGAAAGCAGATATACTTCTTTTACTTTTATCCTCTCTCGTTCTGGATCACATTTTAATTCCATATTGGCCATCTCGTCACTGCCATCACAACAGAGTTTTTCATACTCAGTAAAATCCTCCACATCCCAATACCTTGCAGATATTGTTAATCTACGTGATTAAGTAGGAGCAGTTGGAAGTTGATAATCCGTATCACCGAAACGATAAAAGACAGGAAACATCATGTTTGGGTATAGAGAGACTTAGAGGCAGGAATAATAATAATAATAATAATAATAAAGGAAGGAACAGGTATGAGGAATAATAATAATAAAAGAAGGAACAGGTATGAGTAATATAATATGATAATAATATTTTCACATACGAACATACGCAATAATAATAATAATAACAGACAGAGGTACGTGGATCAAGTAAGTGTAAGCACTACTACACGTATAGAAGAACAATAAGTAATAATTGCTTGATTAAGAATTCAATCATAGATAGAGGAAATATCACACCTGTAAGAAATCAATACACTTCACAATGTTACCACTGAAATAGTATAGATATTTGATGAGCGCAGTCGAGTGACATTAAATAATAAAGATTACCATCATCATTACCACCATATGACATTAATTTACTGATTCTTTCTGCGGAAAGTCAGCTATGGCAAAGAGGTCAGCCCGTGCGTGATCATCGGAAACTCTAAGCGTGACACAAGTAACGGTCAGCTAGCGCACAACGTAACGACCCGTGTCCCGATCGCGAATCTAGGATCGACAGTGACAAGGCGTACAGTTCATACCACATCACGCTCCCACCGAAAGTACCACGACTTGCCAAACATAGTTCGGCGAGAGGGAAAATGAAAAGACTTTTAAACCCTATTTAAAAGTGTACGTTACCTACACATATATATTCAATAAAGGAACTTGATAATAAAGGAGGAGAGAAAGGTAAGAACTACAGTAATTTAGGGAAAGGGGAGCGTGACAGGTGAAACTGCTTACACGTACAATTGGAACGTGACCGCCATATGACACAGAGAATAGAAGGGAGAGAAGAGGGAAGAAAAAGAGGACGACGGAAGAAACAAATAAGGAGACTAGAGAGGTTGAAGGGCAGGACATGGAGAGAGTAAAACAGCGGACGAGGAGAGAAAGCGAGCGCCACGACCCAAGAAGAAGAGACGGGAGTGTGTTGATTTTGGTGACACTCAACAGATTTTTTTTTGTCACTCCTTTTCCATGTATTTATTAAATATCGAACCGGTCGCTGAAATGTCTCATGTCAGTTGAAAACGGCACGTAAGAGGTAGGTTTCATTTCTCTTTGTGGCGACCGAAGAAAACAGCGAATCTGATTGACCAAATGCAGCCCTGTGGGCGCCATATGCTTGAAATTCCTTTAAAATGGACGTTTCGCATTGGGCCAGTTTTTCCCATCTTTTTCTCACATTTTTTTATAGAAGACTGGTATAGGCGAAAACGAGCATACTGCTTCTTCGGTGTTTTCGTTTCCAGTAATTAGCAGTATTTAATCTTGTGTAACATCCACTTCCTCGCTTTGTGCATCATGTACTGGGTCCGGGAGATTGTTGACGGCGAGTATGTTTTCTGTATTATTGTGTACTGGATTCGGGATAATATTGACGGCGGTTATGTTTTGTGTATTAGGATGGACTGGGTTCGGGAGATTGTTGACGACGCGTTTTTTGTGCATCGAGCATTTGGTTCCTTCCAGTAGATTCGTAAGGTTGTTGAACTCGATGTTCATCGTTGTTAAACATGGTTGAGGGTCGGTGGGACCCATGTCACCGGAGATCGAAGGAATGGTGACGGTTGTTGGTGTGGAAAATAAGAAAAAAGGGTGTGTTCTTGCATCAAAGGATCAGTTCGGTGCACGGGACACATCAGCTGAATTTTCTCAATCGCCGCCGGTAGGAAACGAAATTGCACTTCAATTATGGAGTTCACAAGACATTGTGATGAGCATTGTGATGAGCCAAAATGGGTACAAAATAAAGCAGACCTTGATCTATAAGTAGGCCATTTTAGCGACAACTTCATATGAAATGCCAATACATTCAATCAAAATCGTGAATACAGTTCCGTTATTATCAAAAAACTATCGACATTCGGTTTGCCCAAACCCACTACTAGTGTAGTACACGGTAGTGCACTGAGTTGGGACAACTCAGTGACCTTACACTGTACTAAGGACTAATTGTAGAATCAACAGAATGATTCAAAGGCACATTCGTTTGTGTGACTCGCGACGGGGGGATGAGAATAGGTACATTTAGGGAGAAGGGGGATATGAGTATAATATGGAATGAGATGGTATGATATAGGTATGGCATGAGTATAATATGAGTATGATATGAGTATGATATGAGTATGGTATGAGTATGATATAGGTATGATATGATTGTGATATGAGTATGATTAGGTATTATATAAGTATGATATTAGTATGATAATACGATATGGTAAGATATGAGTATGAAAATGATAGGACGATGGTACCATGAAGATACGATAAAAAGGAAGTATAATGCTACGAAGATGATACAATGATTAAACAACAATAATTGCAACGATGGTATGATAATAGGATGACGACGTGATAAAAGGGGAGAAAAACGCAGAGAAAGGGAACGGAGGAAAGGAAACTACCTGCCTAAAAGGCCGTATAAGAGGGCAGCAAAACAATGTACCGTACAACAGTGAATAATGACGTGTATCCACTTGACACTATACGCAGGCATACCCTACACTACTAGTGTATACCGTATACAGGGTGGTATATAATACAAATGGCAAGCAACACTACAGTATATTTCTATGCAATAATCGAATACGGTCAATCGAGCTTTGACCCACATACTCGTACTGTAGCTCATGGTACACGGAGAAAAACCCGACACTAATTATGTGTACATCGACACGTGCTCGAGATTTTAGATCAAGACTATTTAATCAGAACAATCGCCATTTTAATTAGCATCCTATGGTACGTTGCATTCAATTCGATCGTTGCTTTATTATCATTATCTAATCAACATTTTATCCTGTTTTTACTCCAAGTTAAGGAGGAAGAGAAAGAACAAAAGTAGCCAGACATTATCAGAAAAAAGAGGAACCATTCGTAAAACCCAATTACACTCTAACCCAGTCGGTGAACCAGAAAAGAGAAACCTAATCTACAACAAGCGCTAAGTAGGGAAACTTCTACATTAGTAGCCAGTGATCCCCAAGTGTAACCACGCGTGCTTCGATCATCCAGCTGCGAGTAGAGCTGAGGAGGGGAGCATAACGCGACCTTCGACCTGAGACTTGTATCGACACTCAACGGTGCCAGAGTCAGGGTTACCCTGCGCTTCTAAGAACCGCGGCACCACACACATAAAACTAACTACACATTTTGCCAAACTTACTCACTCTCTTAAAACCTGTTCCCACGCCCCTATTTCTAAAAAACAGACGCTGTTCTCCATTTGGCAGCGTCTATTTCTACACTAATGTGAGTAAGCAGAGAGACTCGTCCGACGTCGTATCAAACGAAATGAGATGGAACGTGTACTGCTACAAGTGCACATAAGAGTGTATAAGAGACACACTCATAGAGGACTGCAGAAAAGTTTATTAAAAGGCACACGCGTTTCTACGACAGACCTAACCACCTCAAATTCAACTAATTTAATATGTGTCAGTTACTAACCCCAAAATACAAGTAAAGCTGACTTCAAATAGATTTCAATGTTTGTGGCATTATTTTGCTTATATTTCGTATAGTGCTGACACGTACAACAAAGGTTTGTAAATCACAGTGTACAGTTGGTGAAAAGTAGCTATACAAATGTAAAGACATGTAGGTCCGCTTTCCGAACCATGTTTCCATTCCCAGCCATCTATGCAATGCATTGAATGCTGTAATAACGAAGTTCGTGGCATTAACACAACCAGTTTTAATTACTTCATCCCATCTCGAAACCTCGTCTCAATACAAAATCAATTCTGCTACTGTGACGCAAATTAGGTATCGGATACGAGCAACGTGTGCAAGTGCCAGTTTAAAACGAGCAGCCCCCAACAAATTGTGTGTGCGCAGAACCATTATTAAAAATGAAATCATGTACAATAGCCCACTTCTGAGATACAATAAATATTATTTTAGGGCCTTTTGGAGAGAGAAACAAAGTTCCAGCCTTATTCGAAATCGTTGGCGCATGGCCGAGAAAGATATTAAATTTTTTAATTTTTTAATGTGTCGCTAAGACACGTGTAAACATTTCTCTAGCCACATATCAGAACGGGGTCAGTGATCAACAGTTCTTTAATCTTTTCCATTTTCGAAATAAGTTAACTCAACAGCCTTATCACCGTTATAGCCACGATCAATTACATTTTTTCAAGAATGCCTTCATGTTGCCCTCATGTACAGTCAGTACCTCTTATAGTGGAGTTATTGAGGAGCGCAGATCTTCAACATTCATCTCGTTTGTAGATGAATTCATCACATCGTCGAAAGTCTTATTGCGCTTCAAAAGTCGAAGCCGTTTGCACTCGGCATCTGCTGACAGAGATTTCACTTCGACTGTACCTGGATATTGATATGATTGAACCTGAATACATGATACTTAATATTTGGGCACAGTGTAGAACCTTTCCCAACAATATTTCCACAACATCTACCTCACATCACACGGCAGAAAAGTGCGGTGCATTGCCGAGAAATCTTTTCCAACCTTTTCCATCTCAACTGGAGAGACAACATTTCACAGTTTAAGCTCCCTTTTCAAAAAAATCAATACTTCATTACATCCGTTTTTTGTGTGGCCAGCAAGTAAGAATATAAAATTTATATTTTTCTAGTGGCCTATGTTCACCTGTCCCATGAAGCGCTACACCATGAAGCGGTTATTATTTTTAGCACCTAAGTAGTCCACATGTAGAGGCAGTTATAACTGCCTTATAAGGAGCAGGTACGGAGATGCTGTTATTTGCAATGAAAATAGAATGAGAAAACATAGACACGGATTTATCATCCATGTTTTCACCAGGACATTGACCTTCTGGGAGACACTGAATGTAGGTTCTTCGAATCTTACTGATACATCCACTGAAAAATTTAAAATTAACACCAGTAACAACTGCACGAATGCATCGATAGCCAACAACTATGACGCCTAGAATTCCGGTGATGGAAGTATGGGGGAAACTTTCGGTACCGTGTCGGTACTTGCCCTCATCTCAGCGCCCGTTTTGCGAAGCGTCGACCCTGTCTTGTAGGAACAAACGCGAAAGGTACGAAGTGGAGGTGCGATGGAAGCAGATAGAAATGACAACTCTAACCATTGTTCTATATACAGCGTGCATTGATCGATCGTTATTTCAGAATTTGCTGTTCATGGGCAAGTTGGAAGACATTGAAGAAGGTATGAACGATGCGAAAGACCTCACAAGCGAGCACATTAAAACCTACACGGAGAAATTGATTGGAAGATCGAGCGCTGCCGAGGTGGATCCATTCGTTATCGAAGGTGCACTTCAAGGCTTCGCGTTACAACGCACATCCGCGACGCGGATGCCCGAATCACCCATTTTTGCACAAACGTTTTTGAGCGTCTTGAAGACGTTGGTTGTGTCTCTATTTGAGACAAGAATCCAAAGAAAACGTTCCACCTACTCGTGAATCGTTTTCACCTACCGGCTCTGAAATGTGAGATGCATCGCCAGATGGCTTATGACCAGCAATTGGAAAAACACTTACGACAGTTTATCACCATGCTGTCGAAAGAAGCCGTGAAATGCCAACTTTATTGCATGGGAAAAAAGTAATTGCCGATCAAGTCCGTGGCCTCGACCTCTTCGTCCTCAACTACAAGAAAGGACAAGCATAACGCTCTTAGAAAGGACCAGAAGAGTCCGGAAAGTTCTCCAGTCAAAAATCCCTATGTCTATGGGAAGAACACAGCAAGAAAGGGATTCGTGAATACTTGCAAAACTGCAAGGAATGCCTGAAAGAGGAAAAGGATCTACTTTTTGAAAACGCAGATAGACTAAAGATGATGCTGCTAAACGCACAGTTGACCCAAGAAATGTGGAAAATACAAGTGTTGTACTTAATGCTACTTTTGGTGAACGTCATCGTGGAACTATCTGCGCTGACACCTGCTCCAACGACAATATTATCGACAGACACACCCTTGATGGATTAGATAACGCTGGTGTCGTGCATAGTGTCGAAAACCTATTGCATCCAAGAACGTTCAAGATGGCGGCAAAACTTCCATATAGGAAACCTGCAACTTTAAGATTTAATCAAGCGATTGTTGCGGACACCGAACTACACATCCGGCATGGTACATCTCTGGTTATGCGAGAATTTTGTTGACTTGTTACCGATCAAACAGTAGGATATCTGCTCCTCTTCCGGCCGGTCCTCGAAGCGCTCGGCCTCAATACATGAGACT
>JAULBU010023621.1:0-18428 GCA_032358235.1 Odonthalia washingtoniensis
GTAGCGGCATATCGCAGATTTTATCGTCTAGTTGTATATTTCGACTTGTCCATTCGTTTGGACATGGTTGGTTGTGGTGAAAACGTTGTGTATATTCAGGATCTGACAAACGTCGTGAAAGAACTTGGTGGTGAAGCATTCTCCATTATCGTAGATTAGTTCCTTTGGTGCCCCATAGTTGAAAAACCCATTCTTTTACTAAATGCTTAGCCACTTGGGTTTCTGACAACTCCTTCAAATGGACGGTCTTGGTTAGGTTCGTGAAGCGGTCTGATATCACCAGTATATACTGGTTGCCGTGTGTGGTTTTGATGAGTTCACCCTAGACGTCTATGGCGACAGACTCGAGTGGTGCTTTTGCCGGAAATAGTTGAAGTTTCGTTGTGTCCTTACGCAGTTTAATGAGGTTGCGGTCACAAGTTGGACATCTCCGTGCGGTGGCGTAGCAATAGACTGCGCATGCAGACCAGTACAAATGACGGCGTATTATCTGGTATAGTTTACTGCCCCTGGGTGACAGCCGAGTCTGGCGTAATGATGTATGTGAAATACTCTTGCTTTTAAGGCATGAGGGATGAATATTTGAGGTCCGTTCTCAGATTTGCGGATGATTAATCCGTCTTCGTTGAATCCGAAGGCTAGCACCACTCCCTCATCAAGTTTTTGACATAAAGTTTGACAGAATGAGCCCATTGTTGCATGATGATCAGCTCCGCTAGGAAGATTTGTTAGAAACGGGTCCAATTTTGTTGGACCCGGTAAGGTTGCGCACAATATAAAAATCTTCTTTTTTCCATATCTTATTCTTGTGACGTCGTTTCAACAAAAACAAAATGTCAAGGTGACATTTTGTTTTTGTGTACATTGATTTTTCGTACAATGGTCATTTTTCGTACAGTATTCACTTCTTGGGTTTGTATACCCGTGTCATGGCATGATGTGTTTGGTACAGTACTTCGTACAGGTGTAGTTATGTGTTTTCTTGATACTGTACTCGTTCTTTTGATTTTCTGGGGTTGCCTTCTTTCCTGTATATGTACTGTGCTGTACCGTATTTTTGTGTATCGTGTACGAATTTATTTTATTCTTATCCTCCTCATTTGTCTGCTATTTCTTCTAATTGTCGTTTTCTCCCCATCCCTGTCAACTGTCCTTTTACCTCTTCGTTTTCGTCACCCGAACTTGTGCTGTTTATCGATTATTTCAACGAATCAACACCTTTCAATTGAACACAGTAGTTGCCTAGATTTATCTATAGTTTTCTTCAAGGCGTGGGTACAGGACGGTAAATTCCCTTTCGTACAACATATCCTTGAAACAGTGATTGCGTACTGGTAATAAGTTTAAAACTTCGAAAATATTCATCCCCGGGAACGTCTTCTATATACAAAAATGGAAGGAAATGAAAACGAGGTTCCTTCCTTCAATCTTTTTGAGCACGATTACTATCAAAGATGAATCATGTAGTTGTACAAAAATTACTTAAATACTTTTGTGAAGAGCATGAACCACAGCCCGAGCTTTATGCAGAAAGAAGAACAGGTGGGTGGCACCCACGTGCTCTTCTTTTTTCTTCATTTGAATTGTAATGTGACCAGAAGCAGTTACATTAGTTCCATCCGTATTCTCAACCCCAAAATTACATGGGAAGAAATACTACCATTGTATTTCCTGATTTAGTGTGCATTTTATTCTATTACTTGTTGAAATTTTGTAAAGTAAAGTGGATAGAAAAACATTTTAAAGAATATGCACTTAGTAAGGTTTGAGAATAATCACTATTATCTCATAGAAGGTCAAGGAACGATTTTCCCGTCTCTATTTTCAGTTCTGCATGATAAACTCCCAACCGTTCGTATCATATGCGTGGTTGGGGGTGTATAATGCAGAGAAAAGTGGCCATTGGTATGATATCAATAGCCAGTTTATCTCCGGATATAGACGCAACCACTATTTTCCAATTCATCAGGTTAGTTCTAAGCGAAATTTCTTGTGATGGATCTATAATCGTTCCCTCTTTGGGATTCAGTTCAATATTATATTGTCAGTATTTTACAGGATCTCTGAAATAAAGTATCCGAACATTGGCCTATGGTACGTACGTTTTCTCGTATAATATCCAATGCGTTATTACAGCATTTATCCCGGCGCCCCTCCCAAGTAAAAAATGAAGAGGCATCATACGGAGGAGAACAGGAAACATGTACATCTTGTTTTAAATATGTAGGTTCAGATCTCATATGTCCAGGGAATATATCATCTATTCATGTTTCGTAGTTGGGACGGGCTCCGGAAAACGTACTGGGGTAGGGAGACTTGTTGGAAATTACCATAGTTACGAAGTCCACGGCAGGCCTGGATCCAATGCCTGCCATATATCGTGGTACAGTAATTGCACAATTAGTAGTTGAAGTTTTCTTCCTCTTGAAAGACCGATCCAGTGCCCCAGAAGAACGAATTTTCATAATATGCTTGACATTACCATGTTGCTCTTGGGGAAAATGAACAATAAACCTTTGCACAGTTAAACGCATTTTTAGCGAGGTAAGGTTTTCAAGGTAGTAATTGGAACCGTTCACAATTATCTGTTGATGAAATGTAAATAGATATATCCGAAACCATTATTTTTGACCAGTTTTGAAACATACCTGGCGCCGACTAAATTTTGAAAAATATATTTGAAAAAACCTAATAGTTTCAGTAAAGAAAAATTCACTGTAAGCTACCACGTTGTTTAATATTATTAACCAAGTAGCAAATTACATTTTTAGGAAATTCCAAATATATTTTGGCTATCCAACCTTGGAAGGCCATACCAAAATTATCCAAAAATAATACAAAGTGCTATTGGGTGCATTTTGGAATATATTATATTTGGATCCCGTACCTTGGAGATCCACTAAAACATTATCAAACTAAATTCAAAATGCTATTGGGTGATTTATGGGATATTTCAAAGGATAGTTTGCTCTCGCAGAACAGAAGTCCACATAGAAAATCTCCAATACTATCTAAAATATCATTGGCTGTTTTTTGGAAATATCAAATTTGTTTCGTTAATGACAAATAACAACTTGAAATATATAACATTGTGAAAAAACCTAAGGATTATAATATGCTTTTAAAAATGAAAAAACGGCCAAGTCAATTCAAGAAATATCCAAAAAAATTGTAAAATAATTCAGTTTCAGTATTGAAAATTATAAATCTAATTCGGGAATCCAAATGAAAAACATGCCAACGTTTTCAAAAATTCGGTTTTTCGTGTTTTTGGATATTTTCAAATATACGCTGAGAGGTCCAACTTAGATTACACTCCAAATATTTCAAAATTTTTATTAAGTGAAGTTACCTAATACACTCAAAAGAATATTGGTATAGTTCGACTTGTGCATTGTATATTTGCATGTCCCAAATGATTTTCGAGAAATCTTTATTTGGGAATATGCTTTGGGATACTTTGAGAATGAAAGATATAAACAAAGTGGTATTTCATAATGGTCCTAATTATTGGGTAGAATTTAATAGTTTTCAATTCCCATACTCATCTGGAATGCAATTTAATTGTTAGAACAAATTTATTTCATATTTTCACAAAACACTAACAGCTGAGAGCACAACTGGGAGAAAAAATAAAACAATACATTTCTTGACATTTCAGGACAAGTTTATTAGAAATTTCACCCACCATTTAACTTCCTTTCGTGACATTTACTCACAAGTTGAGCCGATATTTTCTCGCAGTCTTCTAAAGATGCAACCTGCTGCTAGAATAATCTTTCATCAAAGTCGGCGTCCCTAATGATGTTTATTACTTCTTCAACCTCCTTTCTTCCAACTAGTTCTTGTAACATGTGCAAAGAAATAGCCAACGACTGGTTCGAAACAATACTTTCCACTTCTTCGACTCCCTTTCTGCCAACTCTTGCGTGTAAGATGTTTAACGAGGCAGCCAACTACTGGGTCAAACCACCCACTTTACCCTTGTCCACTTCTTGTCCGACTTCATTTGATAAGGATGTACAAGGAGCACTTTTATTTCCCATCCGTAACATCCGTAATAATTTGAGGTGATGTGGTACACTTTTCTTGTTTGAAGATCTGACTATGTTCGAACCGGCGATATGGAAATATGTCAATATGTTCTGCATTATAATCAAAATGACAGCCTGACATAATTTAATACTGGCGTGAAAAATATTTCTTACATACTTCATATAATGCAGGGACATTATCATGCATTATGATATTTCCATATTTTCTATACCATACTTCCATAACTTTATTTGCAGTAATTTTAGCCACATTAAATGTGATGTCTTCTGTGTGCCCGGGGGCACACTCCATATCGCTCATAGACTACAAATGACTGAAAAATTTCGGCTACACTTAATTAGTCAATGAACTTATTTCGAATTGTACTTTTTTAATATTTTCTGTTCGTTTATTCTGAAACTTATTTACCAACATGATATTCTAAATTTTATTCACAATACCACATTTTCAAATTTTCAACAGAATATAGCTCTGTTAATATATAAAATTAGAGCAGGCATACATACGTTTTGTGTGTTATTTCGGATATTTAATTTATCAATGATCAGCCCATCAGAGCCAAAATGACTCAACTCCATTAACTGTTCTCGCCATCACAATCTCGTATTATTCCCCTCAATACCAATTTTATCGCCCTATTTCAACCATCACCGATCAACTTTCAATATTCAGCATGGTGCAATGATATTTCAGTCATCACTGATATTCAGCAGCAACTTCTACTTGTCGCTTCCCATTGTAATAAATTGCATGCACTACCGTTTTCTCAGATATGTACGTATACATATGTCCCTTTCAATCGTACTATATTTTTATTATTACTACATTAATATTAATAATCTAGTATTTTCTTTAATCGACTCATCCAAATTCCTTTTACAGGAAAATTCTTTTCATTGACTACCCCGAGTCTGCGAACAGGTTCGTACCGTTTATATTTCTGTTTCAAATTTTATATTCAAATTTTCATTTCATAGTTCTTTTCACATACAATTTAGTAACTTCTTTTCTATTAATCATATATTTTTATTTGATATACATATGTCAGCTGATTACCAGGGTTTTTATTTTCACAGGGATGGATCGGATTGAACCTGGATACTTTTATTATTGTCAATTATAATTTCTTTACATGCATGTTTGGCTGTTGTTTCTGTTGGTTTCCATTCAGCTATTTATACATAATTTATATTTCTCTTCACCTGTCCCTCTTTCTGATACTTTTTATTAGTTCCATTTTTATTGATGTTTCGACCTTTCGAATTTTTTGTGATATTTTCCAATATCCTATAGTATGATACTATCATTTTTATAAATAATTATATCATGTTTACCCTAATGTTTACACCTCTATTGCAATTTATATTGCACCTATTCTATATATTAATCCCATATAGATTCATATCAATTTTATATATATCCCATGTATACATCATAACGGTCTGTACCCATCCATTTTCAATTCAAAGAATGAATGATTTCTGGACTCACCGTTCATTATTTTATACAGGAAATGGATGGATATGTGTAGTATACCTGCGATTTTACATCCAGCAGATGAAATAAAAAGTGAATGTACCATCCATTCTAAACAACATTTATTGTATAGTTTTATGAAGTATTTATTCCCCCCATGCACAATATGTATCCACGTACCTAGATTTTAAAGAAAAACTAGTTCAAGTATTGTCTATTTCTTTGTATGGCCTATCCATTCGGTACTGTAAAATTTGTTGATTTTAATACAGTACAGATTTATAAAAATGTCTCGTGGAAGATTTTTAAAATTTCACACTCGCGCGCTTTTCCAACATGTGAAAGGGGGCACATTCTATTTCTTCCATTTATTTAAACTGCCCGTAAGTAAATTTATCCGCCTCATACAATTAATCCTACACTGTATACAAAAAGTTAAAGCCCATACATCATCTTCAAATTGTGTAGATAATCTCTTCAGTTACCATCCATAACCATTCAAGCACTATGTGCTGTGTATGTAACCTGAACGGACCCCAAGATTTGGATGGCCTAGTTTATGCTAAATTAACTCTAAAACAGCACGATTTGAAGGTAGGCATTGAGCATCGGAAACACCGACTGTTCAGGGGGTGCCTGATCTATTAAAGCTCACCGGATGCTCTCATTGGATTTTTTTGGTTACTATGGTTCCCGTCAAAAGGTCATAACCCTTACAAAAATGTTCATTTGAGGCATATTAACGTCAGGGGATCTTAGCATGCTATAAACCTGGTATATATGCTTTTAGTAGGCGCGGGGGTTTTCTGTTCAAATGGTACGCTATATTTCATTTTTTGTTGAGCCATGATCAATTTCATGATTATCCTTTTGTATAAGCAGTTTTCATGAAATGGAATGATCAAATAACAGGTCATACAGAATGAAATACTGCGTGAAATTGAGTTGAAATAATTATTGCATTTCATAAATTTGAAACTTTACACTTTTCCATTTTATTATTTTGAACAGTTACAATATTACAATTTGACTTGTTGCATTTTATTATTTTGGAAAGTTTCAATGTCACATTTGACTCATTGCATTTGGTCATTTCGAAAGTGTAGTATTTATCCAGGCTGGTCTAGGTCGTCCACTCTCTAATTTTCGTGCTTACACGTGTACTATACTTTACCCTGCTGGATCAGGATTTTCTTTGTTTTCTCGTTAATCTTGTAACCTCCTACTGTTCCGTTTCGTTGCCCTCCGTGGCGAACGGGTGGCCGTCTAATCCTGGCGCGCCAGTTATTGGCTCGTCTTTGTGGATTTGATTAACCGATTCCACTCACTCCCAACCCTGTTCGCGGTTGGCTGTTAGGGGTGACCTAACACGCGACGTACGTCTCACCTTTTGGTGCGACTACGTGCTTGTTTGACGTGATAGTCGAACAGCCAAAGGTGGCTGCAGAGTGATCTCTTGGTTGGTTCTTGGTGGTAAAATTCGATGATCTCTTTATTCATTTGCCCGTCACAAGTTCGGTCCTGTATTATATATAAACAATAATCAGGTCATTGCACGGTCATGCCGGCGCCGCTGAGCATTAATGCCACAAGTGGCCAATCACTGTAAGTAAATGCCTCGGGTATAGAAACTATACACGTGTTGTGGTATCCGAGCAGTACAGTACTCGAAATAGGACACAGTTAAGGTACCTCGATTCTTATCGTGCTGGACGCATACGTGTTGATGTTTTCTCCCCAGGTCGCAATAATCCTCCGTTACTGTATTTGGATCCTTCCGCCTAAAACCTACCTAGACACTTTGGGTGTCATGTTTCCTACACGTTCTCTGGGAGTATTTCTTCTACTGCTCCTCCTTCTCCTCTGCTGTGTGATCGAACTTGACAGTCGAAATCGGCAGGAAGTTTGTATTTTAAAATGTACACTTTTGCGAATAATTATTGATAAGAATAAAAGTGGATCATATTGATAAAATATATATAAATGCAACAATTAGGAACCAACTATCCCATAGTTCAGTTTCTACTACTTTAGTTGTGAGTATATCCAAAGTACAAGAATTAGAACTCCTAATGATTTTGGTTTTGGGCCCAGGGCAGGAACATGTGAATATTATTCCTACTTGACCAAGATTTCATGTGATAAAGAGATTGCTCCATATACCAACGGAAAAGGCGATCAGGAAAATATTTCAATAGCGTTAAGTTATGGGATGCATTGAATGATTCGTTTCTTGGTGCTAATGGTAAGAAAAGGTCAGCCACGTTACCTGGAATTGCTTTTAACATTCAGCTCTATGGACAGACTAAAGACTTATGTGAAGGTATAAAAGAAGATCAATTATTAACTGTAAATGATGTAAAGCACATAGTGCACTAATGCACTGTATTTTTCAACGAGATGCAGTGTCTGTTGTTATTGAAATGTGTCGAATATAATTTAATTAATTTATAAATTACAAGTACAGGTACATCTGATACGATGAAAAACTTTGAGTCACGTTTCGAGGCATAAATTGGCAAGTTTAGTTCAATAGATATAGCAATATATAAAACACCCTGAGTACAACACTGGGCTGTAGTTGCTGATAAATGCGGCTATTGGTGGAACTCAAAGACTGTCCATGATGGCCGCGATGACATCAAAATATCCAAGACTATAATCACATTAGAGTAATGTTGCGTTTTGATGTCAGTAACCTACAGTATTGTATCATCTGTAATTAAATGGTGTGAAAAATGTAGTGCCTAATGGTTCTATAATGGTAGCCAGCTCCGACAATACTTATAAAAATAGAAAATCTAACGACAATCTCAATATTAAGTTCAAATCTCAATCGTAATAAGTACAACAACACGGGTAACAATGGACACAATAAAATGATTTATGAGACGTTTCCTTGCTTAATTTGTAATAAATATGGCCATTGGAAGATCATCCAAAGAAAAGATAGATCGCTACCAGAGCATATAAAATCACTTGACAGTAGACCAATTTCAATCATAGGAAATTCGGCAAATACCATGGAAACAATCGTAATAGCAATGAACCCAAATATATTTCATTTGACATGGCCACATTAAGTGGTTCGTTGTAAAATTTAAAGAAAATTTAAGAATTTGTCCTGCTGTTGATGAAGGTGCACCATATTCTGCCATAGGGCGTGCAGAACTAACGATTGTGGTTGATAAAGTAAATCTTTTTCCAAATTGGAAATTACTTCCAATTTCTGATGCTCTGCATGGTCATACACATTAGCAATATGCGGTTGGAAATCGTACAAGTCTATCAGAAATAATCATGTTGTTGGTCAGAATAAAAGCAAAATCTGACAGAAATCGACTCGTAACAATTACAATTTCGTGTTGGAAGGCTCGTCTCGATGGGAAATTCGTACCAATCTAACTCGAAATGAAAACATAGAACATATTGGGATGAATTCTATTTAAGGTAATATACATTATGGAAACATGTACATTTAGTTAATTAATGATACGTTTCTAAGTTATTTTATATTTGGAAGCGTTATTAACTCTGAAAAATAAAACTCTGTTTCGGCTGCTTTAATAGAATTGTGCTAAAAATAATTACTGGAACATAACTAAATAAATCATTCACAAATTTCAGAAGCACACATGTGGGTATGCAAGTTACACAGACTTTAAATCATTATTTAAACGTAATGACTTTTGAAATAAAGAAGTATATGAATATATACATAAAGTCATGAAGTGCTCTAATCCTTTAAAATGCATGGTACCACCTCAACCAAGTAGGAAGGTCTCGAGATAGTCGCTATTTAAACAGTTTAATGGTGTGGTCTGTGTTAACCACTTCCATTTAGAAAATAGTAGAGTGATGCACATTATTGACTTTATATCTCGGTATTATGCTGCATATATAGAAAAAACTATACATGTGATATTTAATGAACCCTTTTGAAGCCAACTGGGCATCGCAGTTCTGGCCTCCGCAAAACATTGTTGGTGATAGAGTATTTAATGCTAAAGAATTTCTTCATTTACTTACTAAGAAAATGAATAAATTAGTAACGAGTTGAACACCAAACTAATGACAGTCCCACCTAGAATACATTGTAAGAATTCTATATAATCGAAATACAGCCTAATTATAAATCTCTATACCAGATTAAAGGAAGGGAAAATAAATAAATAATTATTACCATATGGGTATATAAACCAGTGTCAATAAGTGACTACGAGTATGATAATAATACTATGATTGCATACTGCTTGACGAAAAGCTTCTCGAAATCAATAGTGGATGGTAAAATGAAATCTGTATCCAATGAAATATTAGAGGCATTCAACAAAATACAGACTCATCGAGAATTTATTTTATATTCATAAAATCAAAAGCAACTAATAACTTTCTTCCATCATCGGCAGTCGTATTGAGGTTTCTTTAATAAAAAAAATGTGGAAAATTGTCTTTGTCTAAATCAATATTTATCATAAACCATACTGGTCGATCAGTGACCGTCACTTGTGAGGAAAATAATGAACTTTGTCTGGCTGTAGAACATATAACGCCAGCCATAGTATAAGAAGGATTGCCACAAATAATAACACAATCGAACGGTCAATTAGATGATACAATTCAAGATTTATACAATAGCACCAGTTGTTATTCAAAAAGTGAAAATTCCCTTAAAAGTAATGTATATACTATATACGAAGATGAACAAATGAGAAGTGATGCAGATTTTTCACGTAAAAATATCACACAAGCAACTGTTGATGATCTTTTTGCAGTATATTAGGATGGTGATTAAGACTATTATCCTTGTACAAATTAATCACAAAATGAAAATGGAAACGTAAATATCAACTACAATGATGGTGATGAATAGCTTTAAAACGTTTGTAACTAGAAATGGAAGTTTATTCAGGCATCGTTAAGAATTTTGAAACATTTTCGAATTAAAACCTGTTGAAGGAACAGTGTTGAAACAGTTTTTCAAACACTTTGTAAATATAACATTTATGAAACACGACTTTGACCAATTCCCTATGATAATAAATGCATATAAAATTGAAGAAGCCAGTTTCATGAAAAATATAAAGGTGATATGAAATTCTTAATTACCATTTGGTGCAAATTCTCATGCTCTTTACAAGCTGAAACAAAATGATTTTGGTACATTAAAATTGAAATCTAGGATTAATCATCATGTTAATAAAGATAACATGCATTTAGATCTCAATAACGACTTTGAAACATGCCCGCCAACGTGTTTGACTATATATCATAATATATTACATCATTATATAAATCAAAGGTATACAAAACCGATATCACTACCTTTTTTCGTCAAAAAGATTATACCAAGAAATGAATATTTTCACCCACAACGAGAATGTACACATAAGTCTGAAAACATCTGGATATTAATGGCAGCATCATATAGGTTAGTAAACAGTAACGCAAAATGACAGAATCAACCTGAGCAAGTGTTATTAGATTATAGTATAAAATATTCAAAACGTATTCCTTAACTATCTTATAAAATGGAGTCGGGGAACCTAGTTCTGTACCAAAACATTTAATGATTTATTAATAGGTGTTAATGAAAACAATGCAAAGATGTTCATAGACTAGTTTCGCACTAAGTTCAAACTTGGAACGATAAATAGAGGTCCAGGTAATTTACGATTGTTTGTCTGAGTATCACACAAAATGACGATATGTCAGTTGAACTTCATGCAGATGAAAAACCAAAAGCAATAACAGAACATTTTAATTCTCATCAGAGGCTTAATTAGCCTGATGAAGCAGTCAACGAAATTTTGAAATCCACAATCACCTCAATCAACTGCTCCATTGGATGGGTTGGCACTGCTTCTTCACCTATATGTTCACACTAAATTATCTATCATCAAGAAAAGGAAACATCCATCCAGGTGTCATAATCGTAATGAATATATTAATATGCTACTGCGGTTAAACATTATTAATACTAAAATTTGTTACCGCAGACGTAATAAAAGTAACAAGTATGAACTAAATGGTTTTGTATTCACTGATGCCTCAACCATTGATGATATTGATGAGTAGGGATTAGAAATATGATTACTAGTGAGGAAGATGAAAAGACAAGTATCTACCATATAGTATCATGGCTTTCAAATAAAAGTGAACCCAAGAAAAAATGTTCCAGTACCGGGAAATATTATCTGCTGCTGAAGGTAATGATGCAGTTAAAATTATCCCACAAGCCTATTCTGAATTAGAAAACACATAAATATAACTACAACTTTGTCTATATTCCAAAGTTCTTTTTCGTCTTTGTCAACCCGGATACATTCAATCGACAGATAGCATGAGGATATATGAGATCCGTTCGGTTTTGAGTATCAAACTGGAACAGTTCACAAAATTTCATGCATGATTGGTAACGTTAATCCTGTAGATCCACTTACCAAGGAAGTCAGAGTGCTAAAAGGTTCTGTACAATTAACTATGGCTAATATAATGTTAAGTACAAAATTATATAATATATCTGACACCAAACGTTCTGACAAGAATTTTGGTTGGAATAGAAATGTAATATGTATAACCGTAAATCATGAAATAGAACGATTATTCAACTCATCATGCATAAAGAAAGATCCTATATGAAAGTGAATTTATATATTTATTGTATTTCATTAATTTGAAAGTTTGCAATTTTCACAATTTGACCTTTTACATCTAATTATTTTGAGCAGTTACAATTTTCACAATTTGACTTGTTGCATTTTAGTCTTTTAGAAAGTTGCAATGTTATACATGACTTAGTAAATTTTATAGTTTCGAAGGTTTGCATTCTTCAATGTACGCTTTGCGAGTAATCATTGAACAAGCAAATAACCCAATAAACGATTAGAAACCTTCTCTTCCATAGTTCAGCTTCAATCTGAACTATGGAACAAAAGGTTGCTAATCGTTTAGAAGTTCTACCAATGTAGTCTTGAGTGTATCCAAATACAAGACACATAATCCTCATCAGTATCTCTATTATTTTTAATCAGATTCACTGTTTCATGTGTAACCCTATATCATTTTCCCATCACTAAACAATTCTATCCAACTACGCTTAAAACAGTTAAATGGATCTCCGTCGTGATCCATTTCACTGTCCTATGCACCGAGTTCGATCAAATTTACGATAATCATGAAATTGATCTAACTTGGTGATATGTTAACTGAAACCATTTGTCATTTGGTTCATCTTGCACCACCTGGTACTACCAGGTAGTACATGGTATCGATCAAAATATCACCGAGTTAGAATACCTTCACGAATATTGAAATGTGGACTTATGAACAGAGAGATGAGTATTTCGCTCTTCATTGTTTTTACCTTACACTTCATGTAGTTGCATATTTCCAATTTTTCTCATAAATCAATAATTTAAAAGCCCGTACGGTGATTCGATATCAATTTTCGGAATATTCACATTCCGAAAAATGTACTAGTTTAAAGGGAGTCTTTAAATATAGTAATGGTGAAAAATGCAAACTCAGATGAAGTATGTACCTGTTTCAAATAAGTTTTTAAGAAAAAGGTAAAATAATGCTCAATGTTCATTCAACTAGGTTTCGTGAGCAGCGATACCGTTCAGGTGCCCGCAAAACAGTTTCTTCTTTCTTCTAATCTTTCACTGAAAAGTTACGTATTATTATTTGTTATAATCCCGGTAATTCAAGGATAGTTAATGGATTGTCCCATGTCGTATATATTTCTATACATCGATTTTGATTTCGGTCTCCAGAGAAGGTGGTAAATACAGTCTACCCTTTTCGATAATAGTCTTTTCAGTCAAATATTATATTCATAAAAGGTTGACAGATCAATTATAACTTTCAACATAGGCACATGACCATAAATACTCATATAAATATCCGCATCCATATACTTATAAAACATATAACAACATATATTAGGAATATTTATTGTCTTGTACCAGATACTTTTCGTTTATTCACCAGACCATTAGATATATATTTACTACATGTGGTCTCATTTGTAATTATCGTAATCATTCCGAAAATTACAAATGAGACCTATGATAGGGTTCATGAATAATAGCACCAGGTAGAAAACGTATAACAGGAACATCTGTACAAGGCATATCTTTTACTTTTAATAGTGTAATAATTGGAATATTTGAAAATACAGGTTGCCGTTTTGGTTGGAAAAATAGATCGACGCACGAAATGTAGCAATACGTAAATCATAATTTTCATTTTATATAAAGATGTATAGAAATTAATTTGGTACATGAATTAAAGTGATCAAGGATCAGTTTTTTATTCCCTCTTTGATTTCTTTGATATATTTGTTTACAGTTCGTGATCGCACTATATATTATAATTGAAAGAAATAATTTTCTCTGGCTACCGGGAAGAGTAAGATGAATAATATGATGCATAATTGTACTAGTTTAGCCTATTTTATATTCTTTACATATTATCATAGAGCTCACTCTGTAGGTATAAATCCAGATAATTATTTAAACACTTCTATTAAAATTAATGAGGGATTTCCAGCGGAACGTGGCTCATTGCTCAATCATTTTGTACATTTAGAAATGTTTTTCGCACTAGACGATTTTGGGGATGAATATGAAAACACAGGCTGTTCTGCTGTGGTTATTTCTGATAAATATGTCCTATCTGCTTCACACTGTGTATTTAGTTCTGAGAAAGAACATCCATTTAAGATTTCTGTTTGTATTGGAGAGAAATATCTTACAGATTGCACATGGGAAAATCATGCAGATGAAATTTTTATTCCTTATCGTGAAGATATAGAACCGGACATTTCTATCATTCGATTATCATCATCAAGTGGACTTTCAGGTTTACCTTTAATCAGAGAAAATAATTTTGATAGATCAAGAACGGTATACGTCACTGGCGCTGGAGAAAATGAACTAGAACAATCTGGAATCGTGAAAACTACACAGATAAATTTGTTGGGCCCAGAATTATGCAAAAGATGGATTCGGCGTTTCCAACCAAAAAGTGAGCGACATCATCTATTCAGAACAGATTATAAATTATGTGGGACATGTCCTACTTCTCGATATTGGGGACAGAATCATCGGTATACATGCGGTCTCAATTTGGGGGATAGTGGCGGTCCTGTATATGAAATGCACAATGGTAACCCATACATATTGGGTGTTTCAGAATCGTATGGTATTAGTAGAAGAGGAAAAAGAATATCCATGTTTACGAACGTTCCAATGCTTTCG
Organism: Odonthalia washingtoniensis; assembly: GCA_032358235.1. Lineage (NCBI taxonomy): Eukaryota > Rhodophyta > Florideophyceae > Ceramiales > Rhodomelaceae > Odonthalia > Odonthalia washingtoniensis. Next base: position 14,799 of record JAULBU010023621.1, read on the forward strand.
CAGAGAATTCTGAACGTTCTCAGAAAAGGGAGTGATCCATACTGGAGGAAGATCAAACTGTAAATAATGAATTAAAAGCTAATCCATTACTGAGATACATTCGTTTACTAGGCTTTAAACTTCATTGTGTCACTAACACAGTCCTTATATGCTTATTCTAGGTAAGGTTCCAATTTAATTTCGCATTTACGGATCCTTAGTATTTCTGATGTGTTTACAACAATTTGGCTAAAGTTTTGACAATCAAAACACTCCTGGGTTTTTAAGGGATCCATGTAGCGTACTTAGGGACGTGCTTCGTAGTGTCCAATAACTAGCGTAGGATAGATTGCGAAATTTGGGTTTGGAAAGCCTTTTGAAATGTTGAGTAGAACGAGCAAAACTAATGTTATATATATGTCTAGAAATATAACGAGCACTAGTAGCAGCAAAATGCAATATTATGGTATTACTGATGTGCGATGTCCTTATCAAAAATAATCAAAAAGGAAACTTTCATCGGTGAAGAGGTGAACGGGTACATGACGGTTGTTATAAGATGAAAAAATTCTTACGTAATAATAACGAATGACCTAACAATTTTGGATAATTTCATGACGTCACTTGCCATCGAAGTTAAACATAAGAATTGTGCTTTGTACGAATAAAATATCAGTATGAGTATACGATCCATCGAGCCCCCAAGTTAGAAATATATATTTCACTTGTGACGAAAGGTTGCTGTTTTTGCAGAATGAACAATCTTGGTACGCGTGGAGACCAAAATATGATGAATAAAGACGAAGAACGTGAACTTCACTATTTCATTGAATTTTAACATGAGGTATGTTCCAAACAATATAATGTTTGGAGCACAGATAATTTCTACGTAACTATAGTTTCGTTATTGAAAGTACAAATTTGAGATGAGGTTGAGCATCTTGGGCTCTAGTCCCTGAATCAAGCGAAACGGGATATCTCAAAGTGTCGATTCAACCTACTGCCGACTGTCGGGCCACGAGGGGTTAGTGAGGTTAGCGTGAGACGGTGTCAGTTTCTCTGGTATTTTATTACGATTAAAGTGAAGTGCAATCATGGGTATCCGCGGTCCTTCGACTGGCGTGGTGAATCGATATCCTGGCGCGGCTACTCGTAGTTGGGGATTGTTTGAGTTGGAGACACAGGTCGTGTTCTCCTTCAGCGCTTGGATTCGCCGCTGGAACGATCTGGCACGCATGTAGTGGCACGTGGGGATCGCCCTTGCTTCTGACGCCGTTGATTATTCGGCTCATGGCTTGTTGGGGTTGAGTTTCCTCTTCCGCTCGTATTGACAGTTAGGTGCAATTTCTGTTTCGAATGTTGGTTCTGGGTTTCGTTAATGTCTACTTTTCTTTATTAAATGAATCATCCTGAATCAGGCGATGATAAGTATATACTTTTGAGGTTAGACCAAGTGGTGATAATACGTGTACTTATGGAGAATTAGATACTAATTATTCAATTAGCTATTCTAGTCCTATCCTTGTCAGGTCTTACGTGTCGCCCAATAATTCCGGATAGCACTGTTCCGGTTTTTGCTAGTCTGGCAGAGTATCACCATCTTTCCTTCATGACACTATAAGAGTGCCCTTTTCGGGACACTGTAAAGGTGCCTCGTCATTCCGGGTAGATGGTTCCCTTGCCATGTCATTTGGTACAGTACATTCCGGTTGCGCACTTTTGCATTCGCTGAGTACATACGGGTACTGTTGTCACCTGAATCGTCCTGCTCGCTCTGGACAGTACAGTACTCTGCTTGTACCGTTACACGTATGACATTTAGCATGTCGTGCAAGCTCCAGCGTTTCATGGCCAGTACCAAAATTGACTGTTGAGAGCTTTTTGGTTTTTGACGTTTGTGCGCATTCCATTTACCCGCTCAACTTGTATACCATGCCTCGGATTCTTTCTTCGCTCTCAATCATTTTCTGCCTGCAATCGTGTCTTCGTGCTATCTTAATCGCCTACGTGGTATTTCTTGCGTCCTTACGCTCTTCCCTTACCATGTAGATATTCCTTTTTCGCGCTGGCATACCAACATGGTCACTGTCCACATCATCAGTATCAACATTCTTCATGTTGCATCATTATCATCCTCTCTATCATTTCGGCATCATCATCATGAAATATGATCATCGTCGCATCCCTCAACATCATCCTTCTCTCAATCATCGCGTCATCATCGTCATGTAATATTGCCATTATCATATCCATTAACTTCGTCATTTTCCTGAACAGCTTTTATCATTCCTATCCCGGAACATCATCATTAGTTCATCAAGCAACATCTTTATTTATCACATTCCGCAACATCATCATCTTCGTTACTTCCCGCAACATAATCGTTTTATCATTCAAGCGTCCGCATCATCGCTTCTCAACATCGTCATCGTCATTCTCACATTATCCGCAACATCGTCATCAACTCATCTTATCATCATCACCGCATCCCGCAACATTCACATCATCCATTATGCAACATCAGCATCATCATCCTCATCTCATCATCATCAAACTCCCGCAACATCATCTTCATTTTTATTCTGGGCTGTGTTACGCAAACCGATCCACGCACTTTGATTCGACTATTTCGAATCGACACAAAGCGGCAATCCGGGTGTGTGTTTGAAACAAATTTCCACTCCATTCGGATGAATCTAAACGCGTTGCAATATGCGGTCGCCACATATTACGATCGCGTTGCTGTACAACTGTTTGAGCTTCCTGAAGGATTGCTATCACAGCAATCCTTGAAGAAGAACAAAAAGTCCCAATGATTGGGTTTTTTGAAGAACGCCAATATTTAAGGGATGACGAAACTGGTTTAAATCAAAAGCCACGTATTACGTCAGTAAAATTGTTTTCAAAAAGGACTCAAAAACGTTTGGTATTTTGGGCTATTCCTTCGTCTAAAAGATACCAAAAAATGAAATTCTTCTGAACTCTTAAGAAACATTTTTGGTAGCTTTTGGGGACTCTAACATATCAAATATTTTTCTTTGTAAAAAAAGTGTGAAAAACATTTCGATGTGATGTGAGATTCCAAGTTGTTTTTGGATAGCTTTTGGAAGGATATTTTGATGAATTTTGGGATCATAATTCTCGAGTATTGTCAAAAAGTGGCAAATTGTTTTAATGGCAATGCCAAAATTGTTTTGATATTTTCCATAACATTTTGTGCATAATATGAATAGCTTCTGGAGTAATGCCCCAAACATTTTGAATAATGCTCAAAATATTTGAAATAATGTTCAAAATAGTTCAGTAATGCTCAAAATGCTGTTGACGTCATGGTTAAACTATTTTGGAAAAGCTCAAAAATATTTCACTGTTGGCCAAAAGGATATGACAGGTGTCAAAATAATTTTGTCGTAATACGATTTTAATAGCCAAAATTTTGGATTACTTTAAATACTTTTGGCGAAAGAGAGAACATAAATTTTATTTATGAAATTTTATAATATAATTATTATTGAATTATTATGTTTTTATTATTATTATTATTATTATTATTATTATTATTATTATTATTATGTTTTTATTATTATTATTATTATTATTATTATTATTATTATTATTATTATTATTATTATTATTATTATTATTATTATT
>JAULBU010023632.1:0-18426 GCA_032358235.1 Odonthalia washingtoniensis
GTCGAGGGTGATGAAGGATGTTGAAAGATGACTCAATGATTGTTGGAAGATGATGAGAGGATTATATTAAACGTTGTGGGATGACTACGATCATATCATCGTAATGACGATGTTATCACCGCAACGGATGACGGTGAAGAGAAGGATATTGACGGCACGCAGCGTGAGAAGCGGAAAGTACATCGAAGCGATAAGGGATAAATGATGGTGTCGTTACACCATAAAGAAAAAGTAGAGAAAAACAAGAGCATCCGCAGGCGTGAGAGGAAGAAGCGCTGAAGAAGAATGGGATGGAGGTTGCGGTACCAAAAAGTGACGGGGATGATAACACGACGAACACCATGACCATGTAACATACAAAGGGGCAAGGCGCATAAGGTTACATGAAGACAGGGTACTGAAGACGGTGAAACTTGTACATAGTGGCACCTGTGCGAAGGGATTGACATTGTATGCAATACGCAATGGAAACCCATACCCGCACACTGTGTGTGAAAGAGCGTCACTAACTGGTACAGTACGACTGTTTTCCCTAATTGAATATGCTTATACATTTCGGATCTCCCAGAATCCAGATGGATTATCTAATTAGAACCGTGCCCATTTATTTCTCACACGCGTCATCCTATTTACTATTATTATTATTTTTCTGAACTTAGATAAAAATATCTCTATTCAGAAAAGATATCTAATCAATAAAGAAGGGTAGAAAGTTTTACAACCAGCGAAGCATTCTTCGGAACCAACAATTGATATCTAAACGATTCAGTGACAACCGCGAAGGAGGAATACTCACCCAAACGCGCATCTAGGTCGGCCAATCCCGACGCTAGATTTCAAGGAGATCTGCGCACGCAAAATCCGCCTGCCCGATCAATCCAGTGGCGAATTAGCACTGAAGAAGAACAAGTTTTCGTGTTTTCGGCTATCCAACCCGTGAAGATGATTAAAGGCGTCAGGGAGGAAATCCAACACCGTCGTCAAACAGACCACGGACCCTCTCAGGGACATACTGTTTAACCAGCTAATAAAGGACTAGGACCGTTACTCAAATAACTAACACTTTCCCCACCATGTAGCCTCTCGACAGCGGCCGAATCGACACGTAAATGTCTTGGTATCAACACACAATAACACTCCAACACTACTGGCAATGAGGTACCTGATCGAGAACGTTTTAGACATCAGATTACAAAACCAATACATATCATACAAAATGAAGAAATACAAACTACAAATTCGACACCTATTGCCTAATAGGTTTCAGATTTGTAGTTTGTGTTTCTTTTCTTCCTAATACATGACTGGAAGCCAAATGGTCAACCATTTATATTCTACACATTTAGCGAACTTCAACATATACATAAACCCTTCGGCCACAACTAGATACGCGCAAAACGGAATCTTCTACGGAGAGCTAAAGGTAAATACACAGACAATGCGACGAATCGATTGATCAAAAGATAGCCGACGACTGCTACATATTCGTAAAACGAAGGGAGACCCTACGTAGATTTAAACTAACGATCTGTACTGACTATTTAAGTTTTAATCACGAAATACATGTCGATACCATGTCGATACAAGGTAAGACGGTTTTCCAAATGTTCTACAAAGGTACGCATATCGCTTCTGGTCGATTGGTCAAAGCGCAATCCGCAAACGAAGTATGGAAGGCAATACGACTCATGCGGACGATCCTATTCTGTGCACCACAGACTTTGTCGACATCAATCAAGGTTCCAATTATATGTCATGCAAATTCAGCAAAGTAGCACATGATGACGGCGTGCAGATAATAGAAGACCCGATCGAGGCTTTGTAGACATATGGACATTGTAAAGGTACCATGCGCCGCTACATCGAGCCCTTCTAAAGATACGACAATCATTGGACAAGACAACATCAGATGGAGATTAGCTATTGATCGCAAATTTAGCTGTCAATTGCGTACCAGTCCCGGGGGGCAGTGCCCAATGATACTGGTATACGGAGCGATACACCGACCAGAACGACGAACACCAACACTAACCCAACACCAGAGTGGGGCGCCATTTCGCAAGTAATGAATGACACTGAAAATAACAAGCAAAACGGAACATCGCATTAGGATTGGCACATGGACACTGGTCTAAAGATATAGAACAGAGTACTGAACTCAACAAATTACCAGCAGAAGAAGCAATTTGGGTTGAAAGAACGACATCCAAACCCCGAGATAGACTGCACCACTTCATTTAGATTGATGGTGAAACCGCTGTTATACAAATACCATGTGCCCGGCGCCTCTTCCGTTCTACATGCATCAAACCTTATGTAAAATCCCAACTAGACCTCCTACACGACACCACCAACATCACAACACTTGTTTTTACAACAAAGAACCATGAAAAATACTTCCGAGAATCAAGTCAAACGTAATTACAATACCTACTACGAAATGGCACATTCTAACCTATACCCAGCGCAGAAGTCCCAAACGGTATGAGAATCTTTGATAGCCGCTCCACCGATGAACTGAAAAGTCTGGAGCATGGTTTCTGACTCAAGAGTAGATTAGTGGCTCAAAACTACAACGAACAAGGCTCAACCCACATCTTAATTGAAGCCCCAACAGTGCACATATTTTTGCAACGTCTTCTACTCACCCTATCGGCATCCGTCGAATAGCCGTCAGCAGAGAGGATTCCAATAAAAATTGCTCTATAAATATTGTCTGTATGGTCCCTTCGATATTATCTTAGCACCCTATGGTATTGTTTTCTTAGTCCTCTCACTTGGTAGAATATGCGCAATTGACCTGTCCTCTGATGAGGGTGGTACCTTTACGAAAACAGATCGAAGATACTCATCGTATCCTTGTCAACCCGGCTCGCAGTTGACAGCAGTCGCACCACAATGAATATGTAGGAACTTCTTTCGCTCGTCACGTCGATTGGTTAAGTTGACGTCGGCCTGTGCAGTTGGATTGAGTTCTCCCTGTGATATTTCGCGTTCGTCGCGATTGAAGTTGATGAATTTTGTTTTGGATTTGTACGTAGTTGAATTAAATCTACCGTCTTTTCATTGTATGCCTCCTCATCGAATTGTGGTATCTATACTGAAGTCGTGAATGATTTCAGTTGGAATGAATTTGTTTCACGTGTAATAGGATCGTACTGTCGGTGTTTCAAAAACGTCAAAGAAGATACTATTACATTTTTGAATACGTGTAATCGTACTGTATCATTCGATAATTGAATGATCACCGATCACATGTTAATCGTACTGTATCATTCGTTAATTGAATGATGAGCCATGATTTGTGCGCAACACTGTACTCTATGTAATACGGTAATTGTGTAGATGTGTAGGTTGTTTTTCTTATACGCCTATATCTTATCCGGTTCCTGGTTTTCCTTCCACTCCTAGCGTTTTGTCAATTCTCATATTTCCTCTCCTCCGCCACTCGCGGCGTTATCACCGCATAATTTATCGCGCCTATTTACGCATATCCTCGGATCTTGTCACATGACCTACTCCAGACCAATTGTCGCGTCTTCTCTCCATTTTTCCTCCTCGGGCCTTGTCGTCCAATCAGATTCCTGCCCTCTCTTTTCACCCTGTTCCACTTTTCGCCATAGTTGAGTAATTACTTTTTGTTATTTTGTTCCCGTTCGACGTAGGCTCTCTGACATATGTTTGATCAGTACGTCCTGACGCTGAGTTGCCTCTAAACGTCTTTATAAACTCACTATTGACAGTCACACTCATTATTGTGATCATTTCCTGCCCTAATTCGGGACTGGGTTTTGTTCCGGTTGGAATAATTAATACGAAGAAGGTTAAACTTTCGGCACAACCTCGCGCTCGTCGAGACTTGACGGTCTCTACCGTATATCCTGGATGAGGGAGGTTTTGGTTCTTGACCAAGATTATCGCTTTCGCTTTTTTGTTTGTTGTAAATTCGGTTACCTTTCTAATTGTTATTCTAAAACACGGGACAGGCCGTATTGATACTGAATTATCTCCATCCGAAGATAAGTATGCACGTGTGGCTCGTCGGCGGATGGTTCTCACATGATTCCGTGACCGTGAAATAGTGTAGGCTGAAGTTCTCCCAACCTGGGTGAAACGTGTAAGATACTGTAGAGTGGAGATCTTCCAAACTGTTTTAAACGTGTGAAATACTGTAGAGTCAAATTCGCCCCAAACTGTGTTAAACGTCTGAGATACTGTAGTGTCGATTTCTCTCGCGAAGTGGATTATAATACGTGTTGAATATCATAAATGACTGGCTCCGGTCAATTCTACGCTTTTGTGATGTGCTAACCAGAGTCAGAATTGCGCGCCTTTCTTGGATCCCCTTTCTCCTGTATGTCCTACTTTCTCTTTTTATTTTGTTGCCCCGTTTTGCGAACAAACGCTCTCGTCATCTCGACACATCTCCCTGTCTCCCGCGTCTTCTATTCCATTTTTTGTTCACTTTACTCCTTCCGCTTCCTCCCATCCCCGTCTCATCCCCGACTTCTCTCCATAACGGTCGTCTGTTAATTCACATTAAGAATTATACATTTGTATGTTGATAATACGGGACATACATTGTGATAACAGGTAATACAGGATGTTGGTGAAATACTAGTCGAGAAACGATATAGGATACTGTGCAAAATAATATAAAACAGATATGCAATTAAAGAATAATTACATAAATACAGTACGGCAAAAACGTGTATACAATTAGACATAATTAGATGTTATTTCAAAAAAAAAGAACTTATTACAAGTTTCAGACATATTCTATATCAGAATTGATGGTATAAATGTTTAATGAGCAAGGCTGGAGAAGGAGGAGAAATAAACAGTTACCGATTAACAAAAAATCCCAATCTTCATCGCATAACAACGATGGATACGAAGCCGCTGCAAACCTTCACGTTGAAGGGCAGCTCTACAAAAGGAAGTCACACGGTGCACACTGGGAGAAATCCTAGGTGTGATACAATCTACTCACGAGCTAGCGTCATCCGTAGTGGTAGGTAGCCCAACCGCGAATTAGGGTCGTCGACGCGTCACTGTAAGTAACGCGAGTCTGCTAGTCCGTGAATCTACTACGAAAGTAGTCGAAGGACAAAATAGGCAACTAATTCACTCTTTTCACCTCAAAATGACAATTAGGGCTAGTGAAAAAAGATAAAACCAAGAACGCCCAGGGGATGTAGATAAGTAGTTCGTACCATAACCGAGGGACGAAAAGAGTACTCAATACGATTGATTTTTTTATCTAGTAGATCAAACTAAGAGCCTCAACACGTCTCCTCCTTATTCCCTTCATAACCGTCGCTTTCCTCCCGCTCTCTCCCCATAACTATTATGGTCGTTTCCTCCCTTACTCGTTTTTCCATTCACACCTTCGTTTCCTTCTCGTTCACACGAATCGACATCACAGTTCGTTACATCCACAGCATCCTTACAAAACGTAAAACGTTTTACCCGGGCCATGACACAAGCCTACGTCCAATCCGTCACATATTTGGAACGACCAGTCTTCAAAGAATCACCACCCGGGCTCCAGCTACCACGATAAATCATACTTAAGGTGATGAAGCCACTTAATGTGATACCGGATAGCGACCTTCACTGGTTTCTCACCTACCTCCACCACGACCTAGGGGAACTTCATATGCACCGCCTCGGTACGGACCCGTGTGTACTAGTATATCATAACAATGGTATACTGGACGGGATGGTGTCGCTTCGTGTTTATGACTCCTAGCCTATTGGCGCAAAGGAATTCCTAACCGACTGAAAACATGCCTCGGGGCGTTTTATACGCAAATGCCGCAGATTGTTAGACGACAAAGAAATAATCTTCCTTGGTATCACGCTAAACAACACTGACAAGGACATCATCAATATGACCCAAACCGAGAAAATTAAAAAATTACGCCTCCATCTAGATGAGAAATAATTCATAAGTAATAGGGTTCTAAGTCAAAACGATCCAGGGTCAAGAACAAAGAGAGGCGTTAATTCGGAAAGTAATTGTAATATGCAAATATGTAGTAATTGTGGGAAAAATGAACTTGTGTGATCTATAAACTAATTCACTGTCGATAGGAGAGCGATGGATCCAGCCTCGATGTTACAATTAGGTAGCTTCTACATGCTGCCGAGGAAAAAGGTACTGTAGTACCCTCGTAGACTCTGAAGCAGTCGACAGTGGTACAGAACGTAACTAAACGTGGATCACCTTTCCCCTCGCAATCAGGTGTTACCTATCCGGGAGCACTTGTTGATTAGATTTCTCCTTCCCGTGGTTGAATTTTTTCCGACGCTTTCGTTTTTCCTGATGGGGATCTAGTTTTTCGTTAATGGATAACTTCTATTATTTGTTGCTCCCATCCTGCCGAAGTGTGGTATGTATAGTAAAAGTTGATATAATTCGAATCGGGTCGATAATGTAGATACACGTGTAGTGGGATTCTACTATTAATAATGGCGATATACGTGTGGTGTAATTCTACAGTTAGTAAGTGAACAAATTACTACAGTAGATGCTACTAAATCAAAACACGTCTGTCGGGAATAATTATTCGCTAATTGAATAACTAGATGTTAATTGGAAATGGAGTGTACCGTTTCTCCATTGACACCGTATTTCCCTGTTCTTTACTATCATTCCTTATACACGCCTAACCTTTCACTAGTAGTTTCCCCTCCTATTTACCCGGGCCTTTCCTTCATCTTCGTCGTCGTTGACGAACATCATTCCCATCGTTTCATCAATTCTTCGTATTATCATACTCAATTCTATGGAGCCTTCCTTCCTGTGACATCCTCTATATCCTCCTCCTCCTTTGAAGTCTCCCTCTCTGCGATGCCCTATGATGGTACTTTCCCACAAAACTCCTACCGGTGTAACTTATGAACGTCATTAATCTCTTACACTCATTGTGATTAATCCCCTAATCGTGCGCCTCTTTATGCGTCACCATCGATCTTCTTCTTCTTTCTCATCACCCTTGATTTTATCGGCATCATCTTCTCGTTCGTTCTCTCGTCATTATCATCATTGATTCCTCTTATTCGTTTCTCATCATCACCACCATTGCCTTTCTTTCTCCGTTTCGTTTTACATCGTCACTGTTCATCATGCTACTTGATTCTTAATTTTTTATCGTCTTTATCGTCATTGTTCATCTCATACTGGCGTCTCACGTCGTCATCGTCCTTTATTATTGTCGTTGTTAACGCTTAACCCTTTCTTATTTCCTGTTTGGTTCTTCTTCAACCTTCTTCATTCATCTCCCGGTTTCTTCTCGGTTGTACGATACGAACCGCTCGCTGAGTTATCGAATCGTATGTTAGTCCATTCGACAGTCCAGCTATTTACGTTCGTGTGACACTTCCCAACCCTGGGTTTTATATTGAACTTATTGGTGGAAATTATGGTGTAAAGTGGGGATTTTGTGGTAAGAACCGGTTTCGTGAGTGGATCTGTAGGCTTTTCATGACATGATATACACGCAATCCGATCAGGTTCCCCATATCATATCTCTGGTGTAATGCGAGCACATCGATCTGAAGTCGCCGTTTCAAGGTTTGGCCATCCTTGTCAATGACGTTGAATACTGTGTTGCTATCTATCATGGCCTCCGAACGGATTTTTCTCCCAAGTATTTTCTCAATCTGTTCTTTGACTAAGAATGCGAAATCAAACCCGAGTACCAATGCCTGTATCTCGGCCGCCATTACGGAGCGGGAGTTGCGTTTGTATTTATTGCTTCCGTAATGGACGATATCACAGTTTTCATTCTCATCTACCATCATAATCATATAACCAAGATGGATTTTTATTCCCTCAGAATTATTGAACGACGTGTCCGTGATCAATACCAACCTGAAATTATAAAAATTTGACCATACGAAGTTGAGTACCTGTGTTCATGTGGATTTTATCAACTTGTTTTATTTAACTACTTGGATTCTTTTTCGGAAGTGGGTGTGTTTCTAGGCGATATTAGTTGGATAGGGGCACAGACATCTGGGCGGACGATTATGCCGATATACTGTGCTAGTGCGTGTTGGCTGGTAAATTGGTTCTGTATTTCAGCTGGTTGAAGCTTCTATATTTTATCATGTTGGGATATAGAGTATATCGTGCGATGTGGCTGTGATGATGGGATTGTTTTGACATTGATGCCGTTGAATGTCGTCGGTTTCTCAGTACTTTGGGTGCGCGGTTTGCATCTAAAAGTGGTTGAAGCGTTCTCTTCTTCACGTAAGAATTTATTTCATGAAAATCCCAGTGAATCGTCGAATTGCAACAAAATTAAACCGTCTAACTTACCTCGGGTCTGTCGGAGGAACAGGAATCAGTCCAATCTCACAAGCTGCATTCGTAATGTATTACGTGGTGGGTAAGGTATGTTAAATACCAATTCAGGCCTGATTCTGGGATATTGTACAGCTGTTTAACAACTTTGAAAACATATACCGGTGGTAGTCCCATTTCCGGAGGTGCGTGGATGTACACCTATCGCTCTAGTTCAGTGTGTGACTGTATGTACGCCTCCATTATGCCTCCGGTGTACGTAGTGATGGATGGTAGAGATGTATTTATGCAGAGTACAATTCTCTGGTGTTGAGGCTATTTGTATGCTGCTCAGTGCTTCTGGTTTATTCCCCCCTTTCTTTTCGTTATCCCACTCTGAAACTGAGTCCTTTACCTCGCCTTCTTCTCGTTAAATTCTCCCCCTCTTTCTGTTTTATGATCCACCATTTTTTCTACTCTTTTTAATATTCAGTTATCGAGGTATGACACACTCTCTCCTAGGGCTACGAGATATACCGCTTACGGAGTGGTGGTGATGTTGTCGTTCACGTATATAGATGGAAATACCTACTCTAGTATCGCAGTTGGCCCTTTAGAAGCTACTATCGGGTTGGTTAGTACGCAAACTTTCGCCAGCTACTTGCGTGGTTGACGTCGTTGTCGGATCTGATATTTTCGTGATGCAGCGGGTTGTTGGATAAAGTTGTGCTTCATTGTTTATTCGTTACTCGTTTCTTTCTTCTCCTCATGACGAGGGAAACCTCCTCGTTATACTTCATAAACCCGGCAACGGGAGGAATATGACACGTGTCCTATCATATCGTAACAATGCTATTAATTAGAACATGGTTCTGATTATTATCAATGAATATAATCGCGTTAGTGTAGTAATGTACACACAATTGTTCATACTGGGTTTAGTACATTTCCTGTCTTCTATCCCTCTAACTACCGTGTGAACCCCTGATCAATAATTTTATTGTGATATAATTTCAAGCCGTCACCTTGAGTTATCCTCCTTTATAAGACAGGCACAAACCGGTCGCATAATCTATATGATTAAAACTCCAATTTTTCCGTTTTGGGTGTCACGGTGTTTGATGCAGTTGACCTGCGTATTGCTCCGACATCCAGCTTGTTCGTATCCATTACGTGCCACAACGGGTGGTTTGCGGATAGTGTCATTTTTGGCGAGACTGTTCGCGGGGTCCGTTTTAACCGGGATTTAATTAATTCGTGCTAGTTCTCATTTACCATAGCTCTCTTTGAGAGCGTAGGTGTCGAGCTGTAGTCTCTTCTCACGTGTGCTGCCATCCTTAGCAACAACATCTAAGAATGTCTTCGAATCTACAAAAAGGAACTATTTCTATCTTCTTCCGTACTATGTCTCCCACCATGTCCCTAATTATGTATGCGCAATCGAATGCTAAAACGAGAGCATGAACGTCTACCGCTGAAACGGAGCAGGTAATCTCTTGCAGCGATTGTTGGCGTAATGGACGATATTGGCAGTGCCAGTGTTATCTGCGAGTAATGTCAGGTATTGTTGGGTGCAGTAGAATCTGGCGGTTCTGAAGGATTCGTCGCTTATCACTACCATGCGAATAGGAGCCATGTCGAGGGAATTTTACATTAGACCAATAGTTTTCGTTTCAATCTCCTGTTGATTGCTTTTATAATTTCCTTCATTTCATCCAGGTGATCGGATCTTTTCCAGGAGCCAGTAGTTGTACCACAGAGCAGACGTCTCATCTGGAGCAAATGTCTACATATTGGGCAAAGGCGCGGTCGCTGATGAACTCTTTCTCAGTAGTAGGTTATTCCAGTTTACCAATTTTGTCAGCCTGTGTCATTGAGATGACGCCCTGATCTTCTTGATTTAAGGTGATTCCATTAAAGATTACGTTCCTATATTTTAAAATTGTACGTGGTTTGCTGAGAAAACGTGTTGATGCGTTCACTTCATTTGTGTATTGAGGGTCCCTCGTTTCCTGCTTTAAGTCCTTCCTGTTTCCACTACAGATACCTCTACTTGATATATGGTCCTCCATCTGTGAATACTTTCTTGTTCACTTTCCCGGCCCTCTTTCCTATTGGTTCTCTTCTCTTCCTACTTATATTCCTATTCTTATTTACCTCCGTTTTCCCATTTATCTAATCTTAGTTCTACCTATTTTCGTACTTCCCAATTCTATTCCTTGATTGAATTAGCCAATAGGATATGTGCCTATATTCAAATTCCTATTTCTACGGGTTCTATGCTATTGGCCTTCCTGTGTGATTGGACTAACCAATAGGATATGTGGTTATGTTCGATCACCCTTTCCTTATCTTAGTAATGCTGGCGTGTATTTACTTATATCTAATACCTCTCTTTTGTCTCGTGTTCTCACTGTGTGTTGCGTGTGGTTTTGCTCTCTTTACCTTTTGTGCCTTTTTGTTAGAGGAGATTTTCCTTTTTTGGATTCCTGTCACTATTTGGTGAAACTGCTACCCTGTCGTCCTTCATCTACCAGGGTATCCGGATTACACATTCTTAATATTTGATCCTACTTGAAGTAGAGGATCGTTTTTCTCAAACCTGTCTTCGCGGTTGGATTACAGTTCGCCGCGGATCGCGCTAGCTCCCGGTAATGTTTATCGTGCCTGAGGTTTCACCCGGCTCGCACCTTGTGACGTCGATATCTGAGTCTGCCTACGCAGAGGAACCAATAAGTTTATTCCTTAAACTATAAGTTGAATTTTATTATTACAAGTATGTCTTTTTGTTTTCCCTCCATCTCAATCGACAAACGAATTGGTCCTTATACTATCTTTCGTTTCGTTCTCTCTACGTCAGTTCGTCGGTCTAATATCAACACATGTAGTTGTTCTGTACAGTGTTCGGTTCCACCATTCTTTTGTTTCCAATCCATCGTGTTCTTTACACGTGGCATCATGTAAAAGATTTTTCCTGCGGATATCAGGGCTTAAGGTTTATTGTAGTAGTATGTATGTGATATCCTTGATATCATCTCATCATCCTTCTTTAGTTGATATGGAGAGCATTTGTGAGTTCCACACCGGAAGGAGTGTTGTAGTTCCCAGTGCGAGTGAGTAATGTACTTGGAGTTTCACGAGTCTATCCAACTTGCCGTCTTTGTGACGAGCCAGGCGCAAGGATCTGTTCGAAGTCGTGTCATTATTAATTCGTCCAGGTGATGGTCGAAGTACATGAGATACCAGTGTAGGAGGCTTTCTGGTATCACTTAGAGAGGTTTCATCACCTGTAGTACAAGATGAGATGGCAGTTGGAGCTCAGATGTCGCTTCAATGAATATGGGTCGTTCAAGGTTTGTCTGAGATTAGACGTAGGCTTGGGTGACGTCACGAATGAAGAGTTGAAAGTTTGGTATGGATGCCGCTAGCGTTAAAGGACCCGCTGGGAGATTCTTTTTACAGATGGAGCTTTGGTAGAGATGCTGGTAGAACCTTGATCATTGTAATTTTTGGGCCACCAACCTGCTCTTCTTTCAAAATCCATGTTCTGCTCTTTTTAACTCGTCGACAATTCGACTGCCAAATATTCTCATCCCCTTTTGGTACGCTTGTCCGTGGCGTGGTTTGGAATGTCCCGTCCTTTACCAGCCCTTTTAATGTCGTTATGCGAGGTTCGCAGAAGTACATTACAGGCGGTGGTACTTTGATCACGGCCTCGGTTTCCACCTTCTTTATTTGACCATTGTATTCATTTAACTGGTAGTTGACGTACGGTTTGATATAGGTCGATCGGAAGAGGCCGCAGGATCAGGGTGTTTGGACTACAGCGGTTTCGCCAATGATTGAAACGAAACGGTGTGGTCCCTCACATGTTTTAGACGTTGTTCTATACACCCAACGTTTCGAACTTGCTGGTAAATTCCGCAATCGTTCGCTTTGTTCTATCGACTTGATGCCGATACCATGTGCCAAAACGAACGCGACCCCTCGCTTTGTTTCTTCCCTCGAGGTATTCTGCAATGCTCTTTCTTTGTAATAGGCACGTTGACGTTGCGTGTTTGCGGGATTCATGTGTGCCGGACGGGGGGTTGTTCCGCAAACCAGTAGCATGGGGCAAAGGCCCTCCGGACCGGTAACGCAGTTCACCACAAAGGTGCCATGAGCAAGCAGTCTGTATCCAATGCCGTTTTATGGAGTGATTCTTGTACGGTGAAGTATGCTCGAAGAAGCGGGTTTTGGTATATTTCAACTTTCCCGATGGCCCCTTGGCGTTTCTATAGGCGCTTCTCATATCTGTACACCATCCGCTTTGGCATAATGCCTGAATTCTCGCGAATTATGGTTCGAGCTTTGATCGCTGCTGAGAAAATCTGGGGTCGCAGAACATGAAAGTCCACATGCGCCTTATTGATCTCCACACATCAGCTGCAGTTTGAGATTTCACGAACCGGGCAGCGGCCAAGTGAGTACCTTTATCCACCATGTAGGTTTTTGGATTACGTTGTATCCACATGGTGTCGAATTGTACTCCATGGTTTAATCGAAATTTATCGGTGTCGATCGTCAGCCTAAATCGTCGTGGAGTCGCTCTTCGCGTCGCGCATATATCGCAGTCAATCTCAATGTTATTAATCTCACGCTTCGTCATTTTGGCAGTTTCTGCTCCTTTTGCGCGTTGTCATAGGTTCATCGTCGCGCGTATCGATTAATGGCCCAAGGTTGTATGTATTTGTCGTAGTTCGCCAAAATTTGTCAAATATAAAAGGTTGGTCAGTAGTTGTCTAACTATGTATTAAAAAGTAGATTTTCATTTCCAGGCTGTAGGTTTTGTTACTTTATGTGATACATCGTCTTTGGATGCTTATGTCTGAACGATTATGGACCATGTCTTTCATTTCCAGTAGTGTTGGAGAGTTGTTGTCTATTAATACCAGGAATTTTATGTCAATTATTTTGCCGAGCCCCTTAAATGGGATTTGAATCCGAACCGCCCCATGTTCATCGCTGAGTACCCCTATTCCTTTCACCTTCTTTCCTTTAAGGGGCTTGACAGATTTCGTTAGGTTGAAGAGGTTGCAGTATGTCCCGTGTTGTTAGTTGGATATGATAGAGAGATAGTTGGCGCCTGTGTCTATCTTTATACACTTGAATGTCTTGAATCTTTGATCCTTGAGAGTTCTGTATTCCGTATGTAACTGATCATACGTGTTGGTTGGATTTTTAATGTCCTAGTCGCCATCGGGTATAGGTTTGTATCCCATGTCGGTGGTTTCTTTGTTGCCGTTCCTTATAATTCTGTCACAATATTCCGAATTATGTATATCGTTTACTGCTGACGGTGTGATATTAACAGGATCCCCCTTTTGGACGTTATCTTTTTGTATGATGATACCAGTTGGAGCCCGCGAATTGGTTCTCTGTATCTGTGTGCAGCCATGTTTGAATGCTGCCTTGACTAGCCTGCTTTCGACTTTTCTACCCATGTCATAGGTTAAATATGCCATATCACTATCACTTTCATCATCATCTGCTACCCACTGTGCTACTTCTTTACCGTCCTCGTTCATCGAGCATTCTCCTTAGCGTTGAATATCGCGTCAAGAACAGTGTCTGTGAGTAATGCAGTAGGGTGTTTATCCTTCAACTTCTAAACCGCGGCTGACACGTCATCGCGCGTGTGTTTGTCATTTTCTCTATGATCTTTCCCTCACACAAAGAATCCGCGAATACCTTGCATCCCTGGAGACCTTGACGGTTTTCCTCCCCCTCTGTTATTATTAACATTATTACAATGTCAGTCTCTTCCCCTTTCTGGTCTTTCATATTTAACGTCTCGTATTGCATCTCCACCAAAACGTTTTCCCATGTCATAGTTGGCTTCAATTTCATTGGCGACATCCATCTCTACATTCATTGAAATACACGTTTTGCCAGCCGTTTTAGGCTTTTCTGACAGTCTATTTGCGATTCTATGTAGGGCATACTGTGACTTTTCTGGCATGCTGTCTTTTCAGCTTATTTAATTTCAGGTATGTCGATTGCTGTTAAGATTTAATCAATAAGGAAACTATCCCCATGGTAATTACCGTCCAATTGTTTCTGTAATGTTACCATCTTTGCTCCTAATATTCTGAATTCTTCTACCTGTGAGCTCTCTGGTTTCTTTGGCATTTATTTTGTCAGACGTAGGTTTTGACATTCACTTAATATTCTTGTTCTTTGTTCTGTGATCATATACCAATCAGTAAGTAATCTAAATATCTCTTCATGGTTTTATCATCCATCCTGGTATCTGCAAGGAAATAGAGGGCGTTACCTTTTAACATGGCGGGTATGGCTTGTAATTTCTCTTCGTCTTCTATTCTGCACATACAGGTTAGCGTACGAAATCTACTTATGCTCCTTCCAAATTCCTGGTTATAGGCTCTGACATACTTGCCATCTTTGTTGAAAGCTTTTACGATCCTGTTTAATCCTAATACGTTATTACCGTCATATCTGCTATTGTTCAAGCTTGGATGAGAATACTGTGGTACGTTATCTTTTTTTTGACCTGTTTATTGCATACCTTTATAATCTGACCTGTTGTTCTTGTCTTTATCTCCGTCTGATTAATCATCGTCACCTAGGGAACCTGTTGGTGTTCTTAGTGTTGCTTCTAAGGTTCCTACTTTATTATTTGGCCGTCTCTGGTCTTGTTTATCGCGATATATACTTTCCTTTTTAAGATTTGTGGATTTAACCATTCTTATTGGGGTATGATATTCATGTTTGATGTTGAAGATGTTATTTCTTCTCCCAGTTCTTCAAATATGGCTTCCTTCCGTGTTGATGATTCAGCTCTAACAGCTCTTATTCATTGAATGTGTACCTCCCTATACAATAGGCTGATTATTGTGTCAATTTTTGTTCTTCCCGTTAACCTTTTCAATGTCGATATCTCTGGTTATTAAGAAGTCGTACCGCATGATTTTCATTGCCCTCTACCATGATTTATACCTATCGGTATAAATTCTGTCAGAAAACCTTCCCACAAATCTTCACCGCATAGAGTCTTGCTGTTGAACGCGTCAAGTATATCTTTGCTGTAGCTTCCCATCGCTCGTCCATATGCTGCCAGTTGTTGTTAAACTCTCAAATTCTTTGCACGTCAACCAAGAAAGAATGACAAGATGATATCAATGATATCACATACATACTACTACAACAAACTTTAAGCCCTGATATCTGCAGGAGAAAGCTTTTACACGATGCCAAGTGAAAAACACAAGATGGATTGGATAAAACAGAATTGGGGAAGCGAACACTGTAGAGGTAAGCAACATGTGTTGATATTAGACCGAAGAACCGACGTAGAGAGAACGAAACGAAAGATAGTATAAATGGCAATTCGTTTTGTCGGTTGAGATGGAGGAAAAACAAAAAGACATACTTGAAATAATATAATCCAACTTATAGTTGAAGGAATAAACTTATCTTTTCCTCTGCGTAGGCAGACTCCGACATCGACGTCACAAGGTGCGAGCCGAGCGAAACCTCAGGAACGACAAACATTACCGGGAGTTAGCGCGATCCGCGGCGAACTGTAATCCAACCGCGAAGACAGGTTTGATAAAAATTATGCTTTACTTCAAGTAGGATCAAATCTTACGAATGTGTAATCCGGATACTATGGTAGACGAATGACGACAGGGTACCAGTATCACCAAATGGTGACAGGAATCCATAAAAGGGAAATATCCTCTAACAAAAAGGCACAAAAGTTAAAGGGCGCGAAACCACACGCATCACACAGTGAGAAGACGGGACAAACGGGAGGGATTGGATACAAAGAAATACACGCCAGAATTACTGAAATAATGTAAGGGGGTGATCTAATATAAACACATATCCTATTGGCTAATTCATTTAAGGAATATAATTAATAACTACGAAAAAAAGAAAGAACTACGAATAGAGAAAGAGGAATAGGAAGGTAAAAAAGAATTGGAATATAAATAGGAAGAGAACAGAACCAATAGTAAAGAGAGACGGGAAAGAGAATAGGAAAACATTCTATAGGACCATATACCAAGCAGCGGTGCGAGTAGTGAAACAGGAGACTTTAAAGCAAGGAAATAATGAGCCTCAACGGTTATAACTGTTGTACAGAAAATAACAAATATGACTGTTCCAACGATAGGCAGTACTGCAGGAAATGTGAATACAAAAGAACCTCAAGGACAGGAAGAAAGCGACGACAATACAACACCCGAAACCGTTTACCCCCAAGAGGTGAAGGAAAAAGAAGAGACAGACGACCCAAGCCCACCAGATAAGAGGGCCTCAGAAGCGCAAATAGCTGCGTACAAGAAGTTTTTTCACGTTTATGCGCGTGAGATACTACACGCGTATAAAAAACAGCATTGAGTGGAAAAAACTTATGGATGGATTTCCAACCCGCATTCCGACCATTGACAATAAGGTTATGGTTCAGACTCACAATGACAATTTGGGCAGATTTCTTTGCCACTAGATATGTCCACATCAACCGAAGTGGTATAAAAATAGAGCAAATGCACTCATAGAGTTACTCTACCACAAGGACCACATCTCAACGCGTCGCACTGACTGTATAATAGCTGAAATATGAAGCAAGGCAAGAGACGACCGTTTTAAAGACAACCTGGACCATATGGGAGTAGAAGAAAATAAAGGCACGAAACCAGAACATACGATAGCCACATCAAACCACAATCAGCCAAATAAGTTGAAAGAATAGCAGTAGTACCTGAATGAAATCCAGATGAAATTGTCCCCATCGGGAGAACCAGGAGATGGAGTTTCGTCTTCAAGTATGAAGAGGGTAGTTACAATTGAAAATCTCCAAATTGGAAGCAGACCCCGAAGAATGAATCGCCAAAAAGAGAAGATACCGGCTCGAAATATAAGACCCAACTTTCGGGAGAATCAACAAGATATGATTCGACCTACAATGAATCACCACGAAAATTGCGAATAAACGGTCTGGAGAAAGCATTCGAAAGAACGGACAGGTACAGCGGCACTTACGATGACGATCTAGAGAGAAGTATAAGAAGATTTCTGACAGTATAGTGTCAGAAATCGTCTTATACTTATAGGTATAAGGTGTGGTATAACAGATGATTAAAAGCTAAATGCAATCCCGATTATGCTCAAGGGAGCCGCTGTGGATTTCTTTGATGAATATCAAGAAGGATGTAGTAATCATTAATACGCATTTGAATTGCTAAGGAATTGGTACCATATTCAAGAAAAACATGCAAGAGTATTATCCAAAATGGAACAACATTTGGTTGACAGAAGAGATGGCCAAAAATCCAGATGAACAGAAATCGCAGTATTTCGAGCTTTTGTAGCAGAGTTCGTTACTCTTCAAAAACAACTAGATAAGCAGTACCACAGTGACGGGTTTTTGGTAGACCAATTGCTGAGAGCAGTAAATATCCCGGACAGACAATCCAGTCTAAAAGATCTTATACGTAGTAAAGCACAGAATAAAATCCATAGGATTGCTAACCGATTATCAGACAAACCTAGAACAGCAGAAGCAGTGGCCATCGCAATGTCATCACAGACAATAAATAGTGAGAGTGTAGACGGGATGTATTCGATGTGAAAACCGTTCGGTGGGGAGCACAAAAAGAGATTAACCCTTACCAAAAGTCTTAGAACAAGAACAGAAGAGTAGAAGCGATATGGAAGAAACAAAACTAAACTGTCTAACGTATCTTATGTCCGTCGGAGGTGTACGCATGGGTCTTATCTCACTCGCTTCACTCGAAATGTATTCAAGTGTTGGGTGAGGTATGTTAAATGCCAATTCAGGCCTGATTCTGGGATACTGTACAGCTGTTTCACAACTTTAAGAACATATCCCGGTGGTAGTCCCATTTCCGGAGGTGCGTGGATGTACACCTCTCGCTCTAGTTCGGTGTGTGACTGTACTTACGCCTAAGTTATGCCTCAGGTGTAGTTTAAAATAAAAGACGATGTAAAGAAAGTACAACTCAATTAGTGTGGTAAGGGACAATTTGCAGTTGATTCTCATCTTTATTTTTACGTGTGGATTGTTGAGATTTTCTCAGCGTGCAGCGTGGTCTGTAACG
>JAULBU010023643.1:0-18422 GCA_032358235.1 Odonthalia washingtoniensis
CCCTTTCACCGGTTCAGATTACTGTTACGGTAATTTGAAGAGGTGGAAGAGTTTTCATAACAATAACATTTAACGTAAATCCAATGGTTGTAAAATATCTTTTTGAGGGGAAGCCTTGCATCATTTATCAAATTTTTTTATACCCTTCCTTTCCATATCAAGCATTCTTGTAACTACCATACTCACAAAGTGTGGAATGGTAAGAAATCATTTGCGTTATTAATTTTTAGTTGTTAGTTTTTTAGTTGTTAGCTTTTGTGTTCACTAAGTGTGGAAAGGTAGAAAATAGTTTGCGATCTTGTAGAGGTTCGGAAGCACAACATGACTTACTGGCCGTCTTGGGGTCGTAAATGGTTATTTACTTTTTTATATTTGCGTAGAATGAATTGTTGCAATGACTTCTGAGATTTGGTAATAAGTTGTTAGATTTCCCTTTCCAACTTGGGGATGAGAGTAACGTAAACTATTTCCTACCCTTGCGCACTTCAAGCGTGGAGGGGTAGGAAATATGTTACGCTACGATACAGTTAACTGTGATAATGAAGGCCCATGTACTACAGATGCCTACCTTTTTATAGTGATTAGCCCTACCTTACCATAGATGATGGTGAGGAACAATCATGTATGGTAGGTGAGGGTGGTAATTTGTTCAAGATTTATTTGTACTAATTGTCCATGTAGGGTTATAGTAATCGCAATGTATCTTTCTCACATCTTAATGGATCAAACTGGCTATTGGAATGTTATCTTCTCATAATGAGAGCCTGGTATTGTACCGTAACATGACAGTCTGTCATTCTAAAAACTTGACAAGTAATAAAGTATATATTATATCCTCAGAATATAACGTAGATAGTTTTACTTGTACCATGACAGGCTGTCATGGCATTGACAGTGTATAGTTAAATAATTAATATTAGTTTACTAAATGTATTTATAGTGATAAGGGTTTAATGCAGTGTACATAAGAAGATTGTTGAAGAATGTGATGATTAAGTGTCAATTATCATCACTTCTCGTAAAGTTGAGTTGAGTGACTACTGTATGGATCAGCAAGCAAGACACTGATTAAAACGTGTGAACCATCCTTACTGCGATGATACAGTAATAGACGTGGGAGCGGAGTCCCCGCCGCCGTCCTCGATACGATTAGTAAGGAGTACCAAATGAAGGTCCATTTTACCTTATTTATACGTAAATGTAAATGGGCGTAAAGGACAAAACAAAAGAAGGAACAGTTTCACAAAGAGAGTGAAAAGTTGAATTCAAATAAGAGACAACTTGAAGATAAAATGACAGGAAAAATGAAAATAAAAGTCCTAGTTGTCTTTAACGTGATGAACATGATCAGGACCGTAATTAATGAAAAGTCCCGAACCAATTTCAATAGGTCATGAAGCAGGAATATCCAAAGGTTTGCAATAAGTTGCAGCTGCATCAGTTCTGAACTATCTCCAGGGAGATAATGGAAATAATTAATGTATCTTGTAATGCATGAAGAGAAAGCTACAATCCATGCTCTCTTTTTCGATTCATCACTTGCTGTGAATTCGTGTGAACAATTGGCACCGTATTTCAGGAATTCAGGCTTACATACCAAAACTAAACCCTCACCATATGTTTTTGTAATTGAATGACTCCCGCCGATATTTCCGTAAAACAATGTTCCATAGTAATGAACTATGATGAAACCTGAATTAATTGTCTTTTCTCTGAAAATCTCAAGACCAACTGCATAATGTTTGATTGTGGATTGTTTTAGGGATAAACTTAGTGCCCCTGATTCCATCACAAGAAACATATTTGTAGGTATTATATCAAGGGCTCCCTTCCATGATATTTTACACTTGTCCCACGGTATAGGAACATCGTTTTTCTACAAAGATGCATCCCCAATGGCTTGTGAAATGAAGTGATGAACATGCTTAGGGAATGTCTGAACTTTGGGAAGTCCAGGAGTAATATCTGATACGTCTATTTTTCACGGAAATGGCTTCCAACTCTCCCAAATATTTTTGTGCAGCAAATAGGTCTTCTTCCGTGCCCTCACTGTCAGATTAATAGTTGAGTAACTGACGATCGGGAACTTTGACTAGTTGTGTCCAGCAGCATTCCAAACAGTTATCATACACGCCGCCGACAAATTTTATATGTTTTGGAAGAAGCATACATGAAATTTCCACCGAAAATGTACCACCACATGGATTTACAAACTAACTCACCAGGATAGGTAAGGTTAAAGATAATATCCATCATCCACTGTCTTGACTTTTTCTATGGTCGAAGCAATATTCTTCGACTGGAAGACTTCGTCTGTTATAAAAGAAATTCCTTTTGGTCGACTCGGACCCTTGGGATATTATTCATTCCAATACATGTTCCGGGATGAACAGAATTAACGAACCCAGAAATACCGTAGTTTATCCTTTTCAAAGCGTGATCCCCTAACATACCATTGTTCTAGAAGTGCACTGCATGTTCAACCACGGAGAGATGTGTCAGACGAGGTGTTATTGGATCTGATGTATAGTAATCCCTTGTATTCGTGTATTGGAGCGGTGTATCCTTTTCCAATTACATCATCTTCGGCGGTTTGCAATGGTATTGATTACTTCTTCGACTTAATATGCTGAACCCAAGAAGAAAGTTTCATTGCAGAACAAAAAATATGTGCATGAGTTCCTGGTGTCAAAACACATTCCGATAAATCTACCAATTATTTCATGTCTTTTCCTGTGAACTGGTTGTGATCTGAATTTGGATAGTCCTTGATATATCTAATGTGGTATGGAGAGTCTGTTAGAATAAAATGAACATTAACTAGTAGAGTATGACCCATTTCATCTTTATGTGTGTCAGTAAGGGACTGAAAATCGAAGCCATAGCAGGAAGAGTAATTCTGCATACTTAATTTCAGCACTTTCATCACTTTCAATGCCATTGTACTCAGCTCATATGAAGCTGCTGGTTGGACATCATATTACTCCTTAACTTCAGCCGGTATATCCGAAGATTGATTTGAGGATGTTTCCATTTTTTCCAGAAACCTTACATTTCTTCTTATTTATTTGCAATTGTTCAGAAGACGTTGAACGTTCACAATTACCATTACCTGTTTTCCTTTCCCCTGAATGAGAAATCTCCCCATCAACATCTATGACATCTTTTATGGTATTAATATCTGGAACGGATACATAGAGAGGCTCGGAGACATGACCAGGTATATCAAAAAATCATTGCGCTAATTACGAACTGTGTAGATCACAAAAGAAAGGTTTCAGCATCGGAGCACATTCCAAGTTGGAATCGGGGTCGTACAACGAGATGTTGCACAATGTTCTTTGTAAGTTGGTGAAACATAAAGATGAGATGTAGCGAAATGCTGTGTCCACTCTGTTTGTTCTTTTCCAAGCTTGTTAGGACACCAATTCTTCGATAGTGACAGTTTCATTATATGCCGTAAATATTGTTTCTTGAGAAACTGGAGAAAAACCATCGTTTCTTGTATAAAGAACTTCGAGTCGTGATGCTGTTGAGTTGTAAAAGAGGTACGGTGACATCATTGTACTGAATATAGTAATGTGTATTGATTTTTCCAGTCTTGAAAACGCCTCTAAAATTGTTTCATAAACGAACCCTGTTGTAGTATCAGTGAAATGTTTGATGCTGAGAATATTTCTATTACGTGTCTCAGAATTTTTCCTAAACATTGTCTCTGATACAAATGAAATTCTGTGGTAATAGAGGAGACATTCGAAAGTTATTGGAATAGACATGTTGAATGGGTTCCGTCTAGGTCTCTTTCCAGTTGACTGGATGATCATGTGAATGAATGTTGGACCAACTAAGAATTGATTTGATTTGAAATTATCAGTGAACAATTCAGTGAACATTTGCAGTGTGCCTCCATCTATACAATCATATGTGTATATGACTAGGGACGCACGAGCTATCTGACGCACTTTCTGAGAACCCATATTTACTAGGATCCTGTCACCATTAGCTCCTAAAAACTCAAATACCTATTATTACAAAGCCTTTTTTCTGTCATTCGCCTTTCTTTCGAAATGTGTTGTTATGCGCTTGGAAATCGGGTAGTTATGGAACCTAAAACATTCCAGATAATTCTTGATGTTGACATTCTTGTAGTTGAATTTCTCTTTGAAAGATGACCGGAAGAAACTATAAATTATGGAAAACAACATAAACCGAGTGAATTCAGATTCACTGGCTGAATGTTTTCCGGTAGAGCATATCCCTGTAGAGGTTGAAGATGACATGTTGTGGTGTTGCTATGTGATGCGTTGAAAAAGAAGTTTAAAACTGTTAAGGAATGGGATGTAGAATGTTGAAATCGATTGTAAAGTGCTTGTGGCTGATGTTGGTGGATGAGAATATAGGGAGTGTGAACTTTCTGTTAAAATTATCAAATTGTATGGCTCTGCTTTCACCTTTAATTGATATGTGTAGATGTTTATGGTCCTGATATGATGATTTTGACGAAAGTGTAGCTGCAAAAGTATGATAATGCCTGTGGAAGGTCTTCATAATCGAGTAGAGGCACAATCGTCGATGTTTATGGTGGATGAATAGGAATGAATGTGAAGAAGGTAACGTAACGATAGTAGTACCGCGATGTTATGTCCAGGAAAGTTAAATAATTTTTTGATCTGGTATATATTGTAGAAAATTAAATATTTAATTTTCCGCATGGCGCCGGGTTGGTCCTGTTTGTACTACTGGTACAGACGAAGAAAAATTGTTAAAATTTTTCTCTATATGGAGGAAAACGTTTTTTAGAAAATTAAAGATTTAGTTTTTTGCAACAAAAAAACCAATATTTAATTTTCTGCAATTTTACGGTCTCCATAAGGAAGAAAACATTTTGCAGACAATTAAATATTTATGTTTTGCAATAAAAAATCAAATATTTAATTTTTGTACAAATTGTCGGCCTGCATATGGTGAAAAATTATTTGAAAATATTTGTGAATGAAATTTTTGCGCCGCAAAAATATGTTTCAATATACGAGAGGTGAATTCAAGACACCCGTACACGGTTCAATTATTGTGTCCTTACAGAAAGACCGGACAGTTTCGAAAGTCATAAAACTGTTCCATTTATGATAACAATATTTCCGGTTATGATAACAAAGGCAACGAACAGATCATCAAAAGTAATACAACTGAATCGAAGTCATTACCAGATCGCAATATAATCTGTACTATATATTGCGCGATCTGTTATATATTTTGCGCACAAAGTTACGATATCCTTCTTTAAAACCAGCTGTCATCAACTGACTTCAATATTTTTCAACATTACGAAATCCATCTTTACAACCAGACGTAATCAACTAACACATAATTCCTTTATAAGCAGCTACGTCGTCATCCTCAGAATCTGCACCGGAAAGTGTCTCATGCATCGCTACCTCCCTGCAGTGGTTGAAAAACTATTGCACAAGCTGGTTCTTGGAGAGGAAAGCGGTACCGATGCAGCGGAAAGGGTTATAGTTCCAGATGTTTCTCTATAGCTGTACTGTCTACATGATGATTCCGTTGAAGTGGTGAAGCCATCCAGAAGCTGCCATTGAATTGATTGTTCGGATATGAGTGGAGTGCTTGTTGGTACAGAAAAAGTAAGGGCTGGAAGTGAAACTAACTCAGGGACTGTAGCAAATTGGTCAACGGCTGCACGGGATGACACATTGGACAGAGTAGAAATAACCGATGTCCAAATCAAGGCGATAAATATCGAACGGGAATATCCGTGTTATGAAAGCAATGGAAGTCGTACAAAACCAGCAATCCTCTGTGATTTGGAATTAGAAGATGGTGTTAATTGCTGGTATTGTCAAGCGATGAAGGTTATTGCAGTTAAACGCGCGAACAGGGATGTTAATGAGGAGGAAGATAGTGGGAGGTATATCAAGCTTACAGATTTTAGTCTTAGTAATTATCTGACTCTCGTATTATGGCTTCAAGAAATTCAAGTCAGAACCATCAAGAACCCTCTCAGGGATGTCAGCACCTAACATCGTGATAAATTCGTTGTATCCTTTGAACAAGAGCGGTATCAAGTTGGTTTCGGAATGATTTCGGTGAATTTCGAATTTGAAGATGTTGATAGTAAGTATACTGGTATGGAGCAATTATGAAGCCAGAAAAGAGGCAGAATTGTACTGAAGTCCAACTAGTCATTAGTTATTGTAGACGTGGGACATAGCCTGTCCGCACTCCACATTCTTGGTGGAAAGGTAACTTCAGAAACAAATTGCACAAGAGATCATATTCGTGTCACTCTTCTCGTACGTACTGACAAGGCGACCATGACACCGTGGGAAGTTATACATATCAGCAGGTATCGAAACATATCATCGTCGGAGAGTAAAAAAGACATTTAGTTCATTGACCTCATGAGCAGTGTCATACGATGTGCTGAGACCTTTACCAAACGATATCAGATACCGTTTTAACAAGCAAGGACAGTGGATATTGCGAGCGAAATGGAAGGGACAAATTTTCTTGATACGAAAAGTACCTCAACATACGAACGGTACGCTCGTTTGAGAAAGAGGCTTGTGAGATTCAAATCTGTTACGGCAGGGATAAAGACCTTAACATAGTTTGGAACTGGGCAAGATTCTGATAAAAGAGGGTTGACGTACTTGGACAGTGGGATTATCATCAACGCTACGAAGGAGATTATAATGTACCTATTGGATGCATCTGAAGCTTATTTGAGAAGCCCAACAAATGGAACATTTGATGCAACTGTTTTTTATAGGGTTGGAATTTTTTTAAATTCTATGCAGACATTGTGTGAAGCAATTGCAGAAGGTGAGTGTGATTTTCCAGAAGAAGAATTTCATAACACAATACAGGAACTAATGGACGTTTTAATACCAGCTACACGAACAAGGAAGTAAACTATTCATGCGACCTTTTGCAATTACATGCAAATTTTCGAGTATGGTGTTGGGTATGGGTCTGGAAAACTGGCTACCAGTGTAAGTGCTCGATGGAAGACTTGTCAAAAAAATAAGGCAGTACTTTTTAAAGAAAGCAATGAAGGTGAGAATATAGGAATGGAAACAAGAGGAATGGGTGTACATGGATTTATTACTGAATATACGAGAAGAAAGGAAAGGCATCAACGTGAAATTATTGATCTACAGTGTAGTGATGAGGAAGAAATTCGAGCCAAAAAACAGAAGAAAAAGGCAAAGGATCCCATGTTGTCTGACATGGAAGAAGACACGCCGGAGATTAAGGAATCAGCAAGTGGTTGAAGGTCAACATCAACTAAACGATACAGTTTACTTGCGAAGTCAACATCAACAAAACGACTAGATAGAATGGCGAGGTCTTTGTTATGGTATATCATTGGAAATGACATTGGCCCCTACGATAACAAACAGCCTCAAAATGTTATGACAACTGGATGTAGTGCTATCTAGAACAGAATAAATAAGATATGTAGAGATATAGTGACCATTGAAGACATGCTACAACACCGAAGACACAATGTAATAGAGGAAACAGTTATTGGAGTTACGAGTGATCGTAAATGTTGAGAAACACGGGCGAGAAAAATCAATATTGACAGTGCGGACGGGGAAGGAAAGGAAGTTGTGGATGTGGAAATGTTTTATCATACAAAGACTCTGCTGATGTCGGCACTGACCCCAGATTCTCATCGTGCGCATGTTTTTCCATGTATGATCAATTAGTAGCATTGAGATATATTGCTTGGACGTGGGCTGCTTTCATGCAAGCAGAACATATGGGACTTCACAGAGATCACACATAATCGGAGAAACGGTTACATGCAAGAAGGAATGTTGAAGAAAGCTGTGGACTTGCGTACTTCTGCAGAAATAAACAGCAATTGGATAGTGAAGGGTTCTGCATTCTGCAGAGTATGTCTCATCCTTTGGACATGGATGAGATAATTAGAAAGAAGTATGTAGAAGCATTTCAAGAAAGCCATGACTTTTCTGCACAAAACATGGGTGAACTTTTTTCCGAAATTCCAACATGGTTTCCGGGCGAGGAGGCGCTGAAAGATGAAATCAATAGAGATCATTGGAGTCCAATTATCAACACTGTTAATTACGGAAATGAAGAACATGACAGAAACAATGGAATTGGACGTTACTCCAGTACAAGAAGGCTACTGGAAAATGAAATGGAAATTCATCGTGATTATGTATGGATAGTTAAACGCCGTGCTGCACTGGAATTACGGATTGGAATGTTGTTCGAATTTCTGAATGCAGATAACAATTGTAAATTGCCGACAACGGTACCAAACGGTGGGGGCCGCTTTCTGATTACTGGTAAGGATTGTCCACCACATCATGGTCACAGTGACTTCGAAGTCAGGAAGAGTTGTTTACCAGTTTACTTCCAAATTACACCTACTAATTGAGGTGTATCGTTATGGATAGCTCCTAGGTCCCATCGCTATGTCCATTTCAGACAGGACGAAAAGGACAGAATTGCGAGTTGTTTGGAAATTCATGAAATTCAAATCCCCTACAGCCTATTTTCAATGGTGATTGTTACATTTAGCATGCAGGGGTCAGGATGGAAAGGAACGGGAGCACCGAGGTATCATATGTATATTATCCCGGACGGGATCAATTTGAAAGATGCAATTTGATACGCATATGGATGCAGTTTTCGCAAGAAAGTTCAACAGCTATCTGTCATATCCCAAAGTTGAAGCATCCCCTAGAGTTGAGTTCACAGCGACGGAGAATCCGGTGAAATTGATAATGGAGGTGATGATGAACCTCAAAATATGGATGATTACGGAATGGCAGATGTTGAAGTGCCACCGTTAGGTTGCAAATTGCTCATTGATTGAATTTATCTTTGCTTACCTTGAATTTCTAAGTTTATTTATACATATATGCTTAAGTAAATTGTACGTTTGTTCTCGGAAACGGTTATAGATAAATGTGTGCTACACATATAGTAAATGTTCCCGTCAAATTTTTGCAATGTCATGTATTTACATAATACAGGCTGTCATGTTACACACACATTATAGACAAAAAAAATATGTAAAACATGTTCCTCTATATGGAGGCCGAAAATTTGCAGAAAATTAAATAATTGATTTTTTTTGTAAAAAATCAAATATTTAATTTAGGGAAATTTGAACATATTTTAAACTGGGACATGACTATATTTCTTTTGACTACATAAATTGGCAGAACAGACTTCCTGTACTGACAGTAAACAGTAAGGAATATCTGTGAATACGCCAGTCCCTATTAACAAATCATTCTACCAATATTCTAATTAATCAAAGAATATGACATCGACAGCTACTTTCCTGGATCCGACATTTCACTTTCATGGTAACGAAAAGATTCGTCTGCCATAAAACGTATTTCACATACTGGACAGAATTTTGGGCTGATTACAAGCGACATACCACGTCATTCAAATACAATAAGAAGAAGAGAATGCACACTATGCCACATACAACAAATTGAAATGGTTATCAGCAGCACAGGGAAAGATCTGATGACAGAAAAAGGTTATCATAAACACACGGACAGATCTAATGCCCTTCAAGATGACCTGACATGGAAAGAGAGTACAACGATGATCCGAACTGTGCGCTTTCTGCTGATCAAGGTCCCTTCGAACCTTCGGAACAGGTCACTGATGTAACAGTTACAGAAAATCATTTGGTAACCATATCAGAACACGTTGGGATTGTCGCTGTAATTAAGGTAATCCGGATGCTTCGACCAGATACTTTTAGTGCGGATGTTGGTCGAAACGACATATCTGATTGCAATAAATGCATGAAAATTGAGGACAGAACAGTGGATCGCAGTTTAATAGATGACGGAATTCAAAAAATGGAGGTATCATGCCACACTGCGTCAGACTACAATAGAAAAGATTTCCTATACAAAAAAGACGTCATTCATATGTTACGTACACAAATGAATGTCTCTACTGCCACATATGTGAAATTTAGACCTTGTTTCAACGAGGATGACCGTGATTATATCTCACATCCTCTTCACTCCGAATTATTTGCACAGTTCTACATGTCCATAAGAAACCATGTAATGACACATTACAAGTCTTCAATTGAATGTAATCAAAGCAGAAAAACTTCGCCGAAGTACTTTGTTGGAATGTTACAGATATATACCGATAAAACAGCAACAACTTTGAAGTCGCAATCCTTAGTTGGTCATCCCATACAAGTCTCATTTTTGAATATGTCCGTTCAATTCAAACGTTTTGTGATAGACAATGGTTATAATTTAGTTTGATTTCTTCCTGTTTGGTTACAAGGATCACAGTTAGAGAAAGTCATAGAGGACTACTGCGGCAATAGTGACAAAGACAATGATAACATTATGGCGATTGAAGATCACGTCCCACTCACGTCGTCAGTGCGAGGTCCAGATGATAAAATGGTTTCTTAGCATGACGCAATAACAATGGTTCTTGCACCGTTAATTGAAAATTCAATTGAAGGGTTTACGGTAATTATAATCAACAACATGAAATGAAATTGATTCCCTGTCATAGTGTCATACTTCTGTGACTTACCACAAAGCAAAGAAATGTATGGAGTTCTGCATAACTTTACCACCACACGTCCATGCGTCAGATTCTTGGGAACTTCAACCGAATAGAAGACAGGTTCAATACTTGCATGAAGGCCTTCAAGAACCGTGGACTATGTATGAACCGCAAGAGATGTCGTTACCACTTTGTTGCAATCAGCAAATACATCTTTGTCAACGACAGAGAAGAATTGACTACGAAGGGAAGCAGAAAAAATTCTGCAGAAAACTTCTGTCGCACCATGGGTGCCATTTTTGGAGAAGTTGGAGGAGAGACTTCCGCACTTACTTCTTCCAGGCGTGTTGTCAATGTTTACCTAAGAACCATTGCATAAACTTCATCTCGGTACTTTGAAAGCAGTCAAAACTTGTTTGATGACATATCTGTCAAGTACATTCTTAAAAATGAAATGCATAGACAAGCTAAAGAACGGGGAACAATTTCGGACACAGAGAGTGTAGTTATCATGGGCTTGTAATTCACTTCTCGCTGCAATAGAAAACCAGTTCGGTGCACCCGAGTTTCATGTTGACTTCTCAACAAGGGAGAAATCCCAACAGTTGAACGGTTTCTTCCTACGTAATTCAATTCGAGTAATTTTGGAGGGAAAAGATTGTAAATTTTTGGATATGGTTTTGCCTTTAGTGGCAGGATATATCGATAGAGTCACTGGTTACCAGGATTATTCTCCTTTGAAAAAGATTAGGACAAATTACAAACCATTAATGGAAGATTTTCTATGTGACGATAATTCCCTCGGATGATAACAGAAATCGATAGATGACATCGAGGATATAATTAATATTCTCAAATTGAAATTTATAGAAACGTTTCAGAAACATTGCGATACTGGAATCCACACATTGAAGTGCCATTCACTAGACCACGTGGTACGAGACCTCTCTAGGTGTGGAAGTTTAAATATTATTGATGCATCATCTTTTAAGCACTTCAATACATTATTCAAACAGTCATATCGGTCTACTTCCAAAAGGATGGCAACAAGAATGGATGAACCAGTAAAAATATGAGACCAATAATTTCAACTATACGTCGAAGTTCAACACATGCTGCGTTTCTAAACAACGTTCCATACATATTTCCATACCTCATTCGACAGGGACGACTACTACAGCTGAAGTTAAAATACACTTATCACGATATTTGGTACAGGACGGTATTTCTGTTTCGTTACAATAGGTTTTGGCTACAAGACAAAGAATGGAAATTTGTAAAGAATCCACAAGGCAAATTCTTACTCCAATATTGAAAAAATTGTCACGTACCAGTCTTACAGTCTTCACGGATCTCTTTCAGACGTTCTTCCAAAAACACGATCTGTTGCTTACAAACTCCGAGATTTACCTCACATTGCTTAATTCAGGGTACATAGTTGGTAGAAATCTTCCAACGTTGCAAGTATGAAAGTTCTAGAAATATTGTAAATTTCAGACCTTCCTCGCCCTATCGCCGTAAAACGAAACGCATATTTTCAACAACACAGTTCGGTACGAGCAAGAAGAAAAGGAATAGCTTCGTCCTTATAGAGGGTCGTGAATTATTTAGTCGCGTTTACTATATATCAGAGGTCCTCCTTCTATTCCATACGGACACAATACCGTACTACGGACAGGAAGAATTTTTCTTTCGTGCAACACATGGAATTCACCCAACCTCTAGACATTATCAATAAAGTTCTGAACTGCATATGCCTTCGATGTGTTACATCTCATGAGGTTTACTACACAAGAGATGGAACAGACACATGTTCCATGGAACATAATTTATAAACTGGAGAGTGGTACTAAATCATTGATTTCGATATCATGTGTTCATCTGTACATAGATTGCCGTCAAATTTCGTAATTTATCCGTTCACTGAAAAGTTTCCATGGCCGAAGAAACGGTCCTACATTATTCTTTTTTACAGGAAAAGGCATTCGTTCAGATCTCAAACTACTAATAATGACGAGAATTACAAAGACGATTACTCAATACAACATGGTCGTATACGATAATTTAGTTCACATTACACTTTCTGTCATTTCAAATCCCCTCCCCTAATTCCATTCACTTCATTACCGCCTCCATCTACTTCGTTCTGGTCCTTCGTTGTACAGCTTTCCGTGTTTATCAATACTTTTCCAGTCAGACGCTATTTCTGCGATATAGCAGCCATAAATAATTATGCACCGCAATTTCATGTGCTGCCGAAACCAGGTTGATTGTACATATATAAAAGTGTTTCTTCTGACCTTTATTGGTAACAAATATTGTGGCATCACCTTCAATTTCTTTGAAAATACGTTCTTCCTCTCCCTATACACATTCCGGTACTTCCGACTCTTCAGGGAACCATTCTTCTACATACCTTCTTATTATCCCAATCAACTGTTCCGTCGCCAGTTTTATATACTTCGAAAACATTTTGTTGAATTATTTCTGACGACATCCTCGACGATATTCCTTCACAATGAGTAGTTTAACACAGCTACCAATCCAAGCATCTACGGGAAGAATACTCATGGCAGTCCCTTCCACATAGTTCCTTTCTTTTTCATCCAGATATATCCAATGAAATCATGCAATACCGCATGACCGATCTTGTTTCTAAACAGATTCAACATTCCTTCATCATCGTCATGTCGGTCAACAAAAGGTTCAACAGAACTGCCGCATTCCTGTAATTGAATATGTGAAAGGTCCGCAGTGCGCCACCACGACATGTCTAACAAACCGTTTATATTGGATTTCAGTATTTTTCTCTTTGAGACAGCAATATCCGCCTTCCTTCGTTCCGTTGCACTGGATTCCTTCAAATTGAATCGGGATAGTAGAGAGCCATATCCAAGTTCTTCAAAGAATATCTCTTTTGCACCTCTTTTCTTTCCACTAGAAAAATCAGATGACAACTGTCTAAAACTCCCCTCTAAAGTATCAACTTTTGATACCTGTTCAACAACTTCATCTCTCATATATTCCGTCCGACATATTTTTACGCTTTCACAACATGAAATTTCAGCTCTAAGTAATCAACATATAGTATCTTTCTTGCTGTGAATGGCGGGGACATATATGTTGTTTCTACTGTAGAGAAAGGTCATTGGGGTTGGTACAATAACTGAACCCTTCAACCGTTTTATGCCATTCTCCACTGAAGTATCTGCTCTTTTCGTCCAGTTGCTCGCAGTTCGCTCATATATGGGTCTTATTCCCACGTTTCTATGATTCCACCCTTTTGCATTTCCAGGTCTACTGCCAGTACAATTCCCAAATATTTCGTGGGAACTTGTCTTATCATCCTCTCCGCATACTTCCCACGAATCTTCTTGTTATATCCTATTTTTTAATAAGTTCTTGATTCATGACTTCTAAACTCCGTACCATTCCTTTTACTTCAAAATTTTTAAAATCAAGTTCCATAACTTCTGATTGCAGAGCGTTAATCGAAATCTCTTTACTCATCGCCTCCCGTGCTTTCTGATAGGTCTAAAACTTGTAATATTTCATCGACACAGAAAGACGCGTTTTCTCCGCAGTTAGTTTTCAATCATCTTCTTCCAGCCAAGGAAAATCTTCCAAATTTACTTCTTCTTGTATTGACATAAATTTCATCCAATGCAGCACCCACAGCTGTAGCGTTACTACTATTTCCCTCAGTATTTACAATCAAATCACTATCCGTTCTAGAATCCATATCATCCGTGTCGCGATTGTTCACTTCATCAATAGCACTCATCGATGAAGATTCGTTTGTACCTGTTCCGCTCATTCTACCAGTACAACCTCTTCTCTTTCCACGAACTACACGAATCCCTCCTCTACCTTGACCTTGACCAACAAAGATACTTTCCACAACCATGTTGGAACTAGGACCACCGATTTCATCTACCACATCGTCAGTTCCGGAACTACCTGCTCTCGCCACTTTCGATGAGGGTTCCAAATTTCCCACTGTTGACCCCGACAATCTTTACGAACATTTCCTGGCACCGCTGCGATTAGCAATATCTCATTTCAGAACACTAAATGAATTGCAATAACTTGAAGATTAACTTTTATTCCTGATACAATATTATCTTCAACTGTCAATAATGGGACAAGTTGCGACATAGGTTGAAACTACATGTAACGGCTATGATAGTAGATGTGTACAGCTTGCAGTCAAAACTGCACTACAATACGTGTCTGGTAGACACTTTGTGATATTTCCACACCATGTGGACTTCTGGTTTTGCGGAAAATCAATTAATTGATTTTCTAAAAAATCACCTCCGCCATATGAAGTGGAAATTTTATGATTTCTGTACCTTATTTCATTTCATTCCAAATACAGCCTCTATAGCACAGGCTGTATATTATACAAATAGCACGTAAACACTCTTTAAAATGAGACATTATAAATAGCTGCTAATAACTCCAACTACTCCCCATTTTACCACCAACTTAGCTTACCGTACCGTGTCCATGGATATGATCCTTGATCAAATCCACAATCAGAATGTCGTTACTACCATGGAGAAAACTACTTTACACCCATGTGTTTGCATCATCTTTAACATCACGATAAAAATGTGTGCCACAAGTAGTCTAGTTCTAACTGTGTCCCTTCTTCATTACAATTCATAGTATAACATTTTGCAGATAGCCTACAATTTTCAAAACTGAACGCTCTCAACAAAACATGCAGTTCAATATGTAATATCGGAAACAATAACTAACAAATTGACTGTACTAGTGATCATTTCACAAAGTATTTGAACGTTATTGACTGTGTAAAACATTTTACTTCTTTAATATCAGGATACAGTAACAATTAAAACGAAGACAGGGAGAAGATAAAAATGAGTTGAATATTTGTTCAATTTCAACTTTACCACTTTCATACATTTCATTTATCCATTCACTTCCTTTTCAGACAATTCCTCACAATTTAAGCTGAAATCTCTTTACAGTATTCAACTGACGGTACTCACTTTGAGACTAATCTCGCATCAAAATCAGCGTCGCAGATGGTGTTGATAACTTCTTCCACCTCCTTCCTTCCAACTGAAGATTCTATGATTCTTAAAGATACAGCCAACGACGTTTTTAGCACACCAGCTTTTCTCTTGTCCATTTCATTTTCCATTTCCGTCAATAACAATACGAATCTAGCTATAGTTCTACTACTGCCAGCCGCCTTTCCACATCCATGCTGTTGTCCATCGGAAGCGTTCATGATAATACGAGATGTTTCCGTTGAATTTCCTGTTGAATCATCCGGTTTAAAGCTACAGCTGTATTCTGTGATGGCAAGAGTTGGGTAAATAGGTGCATATGTTTTTCTCTACTAAAAATTACCACACAACACATTGATTACATAAACTACTGAAATATTTTTCGTACATTGATTATATATTTCAGAGCCAGTATCATACATCATGATGTATCCATATTTGCATGTCATGCATCTTCATCCCCATTCCTTGTTTTAAATGCTACATAGTTGTGGTGTATTCTGAGAGATTTCTAGGATAGCACGCCATTTCGTTGATATCATACATCTCACAAAACTCTTACGCCCACATTTAATTTTTTGGATTCCGTAATTTTTTTAATTGCTTTATTTTCGGATTGTGTAATTTTTTATTATTTTCTGTCGTATATTTACTTGATTTTTTGTTAAAAAATATTATATTGTAAGTTTTAATGGCAATGCTTCTTTCTCGATTTCTCAACATTTTTCAGATCTGCCCTTTCAGTACGAGAAATAACCGTTGTGTGCGATTTTCAGTTATTAACATTTCAAGTAATCATCTATTTATGTGCCGTTTTCATACAATTCGATCACCTTCATTTCCCCGATCCTCGCACTTTTCCATCAACCAGTCACAAGTATAAGCGATCAACTTGCAACGATGATCCCAACACGATGACAGTTCACTCATTCTGATCATTCAACAGAGACTCGTACATGTCAGTTGCTATCGTGATGAACTTATTGCATGCGTCAACGTTTTATCAGAGGTAAGTATTCATTAACTGATAATTCATTCAAACATTTTAGTACAACTCCATTCATATTTGTTAACATTCCTTTACCATTACTTCCTATTCTGATTTTCGTTTAAAGGTTGCTTCTCATCTTCAACTACCCTGGTTCAGGTAAATAGAAATTTTTACATTCCTCTTCCGTCTATGGTTTCACCCTCCAATTCCTATTTCATGACCTTTTCATATTCAATTACTAACTATTGTTATATTCTTTATATTTATTAATGCCATTTTTATATGTATGCAGTTCAATATGCTTTTCATGTTCACATTGAAAGAATGGATATGAACCAAAAAAATTGATTTATATAGATTTTATATACATGATATATTACTATATACTTATTGAATTCGTTTCTTGCTAGTTGCGTATGGTGGTTCTCATTCTTCTTTTACTGCATAGTTTCTACTTTTTTTCACTTTTCCTTGTTCCATACAATTTTTCATAGCTCCATCTCTATCGCGTTTTTCATTATTACATTTCTTTGTTATTTTGGTTTTCTCATATTTTTATCAAATTCGTCGATTTGATATCGCATGATATCACAAATAATAAAAATATTAATATCGTGTATACCATAATTTGTATACATGTATTGCAATGTATATTGTTATTATTCTATATATAATTCCCATATGCCATCATATCATTCCTACATATAACAGATATATACATCAGAAATCGCAATAACCATCGACTTTCACATTCATAAAATGAATGTGAAATGGATGAACTATTGACGATTGCATGCGCTATATTAATGAATTAATGTAGTTTACATACACTCAAACTTTCAGCACATAAATGTAAAAGTCAATGTGACTTACATTACAAACTCAATTTTTCGCAGTATTATATTAAGTATTCATTCAACGTCTCATACACAATGTGTAGTTACAGACCTACATTACAATGACAAAAATTTCCTCTTTATAAAAGAAATTTTCAATGATACGTTCTTGTAATTTTTCAAACAATGTATGTTGGCCCGGACAATTTCTTCCATTTATTATGGGCTGTCCGTAAGTAAATTTCTATGCCTCATACGTTAAAACATACAGTATCTTTATGCCACAGCTAATACATTTAATCTTCAAATTGTGTGGAGTTTTCCTTCATTTACCATCCGTAACCATAAAAACACTGTAGTGTTCTGTATGTAACCTACACGGACCCCCAAATTCGCATGGCCTAGTAGATGTGACAAACACACCAAAACTAAGCCTCTTTAATGTATATATTCAGTTCCAAAAACACAGACGTTAGTCACGAAAGCCGAGGTGAAAGCAGCCTTCATGAAAACTGTCCCTGCACAACGGGATGTGTATGTACGCGAACCAAGGAAAAGAAATGATAAACAACATTACTGGCTACTTCTTGCTGCTGATTACTGTCTAGTAAATGTGATCGCTTAGTTCGCAAAACATTCTCATGGCCTCATCCATCTTGGTCTACATCACCTCCCCATCATCCCACAACTGTTTTATTTAGTCAAGGATTCACAACTGGTTTTGATTGTTGTCAAAGTAGTCGACGATCTACTTGTAACTGGAATCTAACATGAAGTCAATCGGTTTCTTATCGAATACAACACGGAATTTTGGTTTGGAACTGTCTTCTCTGGTCCTCGTGTTTTGAATTTTATGGTTTATCTAATATTCAAGATGAAGATTCTTCGTCTTCCATTCATATAGACGACAGCCTTAATGCTTCGAAAGGTTTCCCTGTCTCCTTAATTAGTCGTCTTCAACATGACTCCATTCTAACA
>JAULBU010023654.1:0-18422 GCA_032358235.1 Odonthalia washingtoniensis
CATGCATAATACTGTACAGTAATGGAATGATTTGTTGAAGGATCTTACTCAGTCCGGTCTATCCTTCTTGGCGTAAATCGTTATATTATTACAATCAAGTTACATTTAAGTGGAAGTATTCCGTACTATGATGAGAGTGAATCGAGTGAAATTTATACCACTGTTGAAATTAGGGAGACTGACGAAAGAGAGAAGAGAAAACGAGTTCGATCATTCGG
Source organism: Odonthalia washingtoniensis (assembly GCA_032358235.1). Classification (NCBI taxonomy): domain Eukaryota; phylum Rhodophyta; class Florideophyceae; order Ceramiales; family Rhodomelaceae; genus Odonthalia; species Odonthalia washingtoniensis. Next base: position 219 of record JAULBU010023654.1, read on the forward strand.
ACCTGTTGCTGTGATCATACAATGTAATAATGGTGTAGTTGAGGAATTTGAAGTTAAGACTTAAAAAAGGGAAAAAGAAAGTTCCGATCAGAGCGTAGCCACCGCTCGGAGATTAGTAACTGCATTTATGCATGCTGAAAATCCAGGCTTCGGTTCCTGAGATGACATTCTTGCGGCAGCCCCTGAAGATTCTACGATCCTTCCTGAGCCTTATGTTCCCATTCTGTTAATTGATTCGACTGGATAGGCTCCTCAAGATTACTGCGTAATTAATACGCTCCCTCTGACCAACTGCTCTTGACGGCTGCAGACGTTATGAGGTGGTGATAAAGAGAAATATGGTGAACTTGTACCCCGGACCCCGAAACGAAAACATAAACAGTGGAAACCCGTAGATGACTCCGTAACGCTACACTGTCAGACTTCTACTTTGATGAATCATGGATCATGATATTTACATGTACATGGTCAAAATGATAGTATTATTTTGAACGTTACTAGTTATAATAGTATGAGTAAATAATGTGAGACTTACACACGTCTGACACGTCTGACACGTCTGACACGTCTGACACGTCTGACACGTCTGACACGTCTGACACGTTACACGTTCGTCATGTTTTAACCATTAACATTATTTTTTTTAAAAAAAGCGTTCTGATGCTTTTTTTAAGAGTGATTCTATATTAGACAAGCAAGTTCGTAACACGTTTTTTCAGAATGGAAATAGGAATTCCGTCGGCCGCCCACGACCAATTATGATGAAAATAGGCTTGTTTGAAAGCTGAGTTACTCTTTGTTGATAACACGAAGCCTTAATGTAGAACGATAAGTTTCTGAACAGTTATTCTCGAAAAACTGAAATTCATCAAACTCCTTTTGACGCCTTTAGCAGATTTTGGGAAAAAGTCTGAGACTTTTTCCCATGAAATGTGTAAACATTAATTAAATGAGCCAATCATTTGAAAGGATTTCCTGTGGAAGATTATGAAAAGTACAGTTTGGAAGGGATATCACGAAATCCTGGGAGCATGTGGGCAGTAATTATATGTGAACATGTGACTGTCACAACATTACTTCTCGAAGGAAGGGAGGCGTTTCATTTTAAAATTACAGACGGGTTATGTAGAAACCAATGGTAATACAGTATTGGTGTTGGCCGAAGAAAAATACATGATCGCATACACGGTGTGGCGATGTTGCAAAAAAAACGGAAAAAGTTAAGTGACCTGTTGAATGTTGGAACCATGAAAACACATAATAAATGCGGTAAGAAAAGGCTGCCAGCACCGTTTAGGAGCGGAAAATCACGATTGCGATAAAATTATTAATTTTGTCCGCGAAAAGGTGCGGAATGAAGCAACAGCATAAGGTACTTGTATGGGTACCTACAGCATGTCTATCAGGCAACGTTCAATCGGAGATTTTTGACTAAACCATTACTGGAAGTGGAAAGCAGTGTGTGAAACGGGTTGACCTCTCTTGTTTGAACAAGGTGCATACCTTACGTAATCTCCGAATTGATGTACTTCGAAAAGAAGTCGATTCACCGGATTACGTAGCACATAAGATCTTGTTCTCATGTGATGGCATGCCATGAAAAACAAATACCCGTCTATCATTATTGATTAATACTTTCTTTGCGAAAAATATTTCGCATGAAGTACACTTTCTAACAATTGGATTATCGTTATCATATTTAGATTTATGAAAACAACAAAACAATGAACAACGATATGGAATGCGAACAAAACGACAATGATGTTATTGTTGACATTGACTTCAAACCATATTTTATTGAAGTGCAAGGCAATATGCGTGATTTCAGCAGCGTCACAAAACGAGTTTTTTTAACGTGCAAAGATATTCAGGTTTACTTTTAGACACATACCGAACAAAGTATTAAAATTTAAAACTATATATGATGTGTCTAAAAAATACAAGGGAGGATTATTGCGGGCAACAGAACACTGTCTACGAAAGGTAACTCAATTAATATTTCCGAGCGATGGAGAAGAGCTATACCGCGAATTGATAAAAAGTAAGTCTGAGAACAGTAACATGGTAGAGGGTATGGTGAAAAATTTAAAAAAGACCAAAAAAAGGAAGTATTGAAAAACGCATGTTGAGGGCATTTTTATTTGCTCATTTATCAGCAAATGATGTTCAGGATTGTTGGAGAATAAGTACGATAGTGTGCTGGATGTTAAAGATTCGGAAAGTTCTGGTATGGAAGGAAATGAAGATGATGACAATGATTTACCAATTCCTGTAACTTCAGCAGGTAATGAAGATGAAAATATGAACTGAACCGATAATAATATTAGCAAAGGATGCAGAAGCGGTACAGTGGTAAAAAGATAGAGGATAAGCGGTGAATTTTGTATGGATCGAAAGACGGGGCGTGACGATTGGATATATTTAAGAAAGAACAGTAAATTAGAAACTCAAAAATATGGTAGGAACAATTTTTATTTTAAGGAAATAAAGGCATGTGTAAAATTTCTGTACAGATCGGAAAATGTTCAAAACTTGCCATGGGGGACACATCTTGTTAGAAGTGGTGACAAGGCAACGAAATTGCCACGTGTATTACAAAAAATGTCGGTGATCATTATGTTGCGTAAATATGCGTGGGCACCTGTAGAAACATATCCGTATCGAAAAGTAGGAACAACTGTGTTTATGAATCTTGTGCGATCATTGACAAAAAAGGAGATAAAAAAATTATCATGAATAGATTACGTTTTATGTGCATTGGTGCACGACAATCTTGATGTTGCTAGAAATGTGATTAGAAACAATGTGAAGAATAAATAAAAAGAAAAAGAAATGATGTGTAAAGTATTGGATGTGTCTGAATTTCTGCGTTATCATTACGTTACCCATTTATTCATGGATAATGAGGATCTTATTCACAACGTAAAATTCAGTTTATTGAGTGAAAGTGGAAAAGAAGGTCGATATGCAGAATGTTGTGAATGTAAAATCATTTTCAAAGTGATGGACGGGCTGTCAACATTAGTAGAATGTAACGATGTAAATGCTCAATGTGCTATTATGGAATGTAAACAAAAATGCTATTATACATGGGACATGTCAACAGGTCCATGGTTCAGAATCATAGAATAGGAACAATTATGAGTATGGTAAACGAACGAGTTGCAGGGTCTGCTGCTGTTGTTTACATGGAATACAAAATGAAAATGGATCCTATACGTCACCGTGAATCGACAACACAGTTTTATGGTAAAAGAGGCATGAGTTGGCATGGGAGTGGAATTTTTTACAGGACTGATGAAGAGGAACTGGAAAAGAAAAGAGAAGGTCTGGAAAGTAGAAGCAATGTACGAAAATTTCGGAGTAGAAGAAAAAATGTAGAACGGTTAAGTGTGCAGAAATCTAATACCTGCGAATCGGAACGTGCCATCCAAACAAAAGATAAAATGGAATTCTTCTTCGTCGATCATATTATTCGAAATGACACGTCGCAAGATGCAATAGAAACCATAAGTATCTTGGAAGCGTTATTTCGTAGGATTTGGAAAGAACTTCCTAAATGTACCAAAATTTGAACTGTTTCCAACAACGCTAGATGCTAACAGAATGATTTGTTCCCAATAATGGCACATTCCGTATGCACCATGCAAGGTTTTTATTTAAATAGTGTTTTAAACCCAGCTGCTCAAGACAGTAAAACATGGTAGATGCCCATTTTGCTGTTGCAAAGAAGCATGTGATGAAATTGGTTAGTGAAACGGGAAAAGATGTTATAATACCAGAAGATATTATGGAAGGATTAATTTATGAAGGCGGTGTTACGAACACAGCTGTTGACCTAATTAATATTGAACGGAAACATGATTTACTTTGCAGTGGGTTCGCGAGAAGAAAGGGAAAGAAATCTGTGCTGCGTGACGGAGAAGTGAGTTTACTTTTGATCGTTTGGGAGAGAATATATTGGTGGGAGCGTATCCATATTCTGGTGGCATGTTTAAAAGTTTTCTATCAGATGGCATGTCGCTTAAACCATATGATAGCGATTTGTGCAGTGTGGATTTAAATGATGATTTAGTTATTACTACTGACCATGTGAATAACTGTTTTGTGAAGATTGCAGGTGATGGATGTTAAACAGATTTTACATTAGCAGATGGTACAGCAGATAGTAACCAATCATTCAACATTACAAATGACTTAAATGATGTGAGGATGTTGTAAAAAAGGCTGAACGTAAATTTAGAAAATGAGTTGTTTACTGGAGAAGCTAGTGGAGTGAAAATTCTGTATTTGAATGATCTGCACCAATTGGAAAATAGGAGAGTTATTGAATGAAAGGAATGATGCAGAAGCAATTGACTATAGAGGTAACGATAATCACCAACAATTAATAAGTGATGAATGTTATGATGATATTGTGGAAGAGCAAGAAGTAAATGAGGATAATGTTTCAGATTACCAGAATAAAGGGTACGAAAGAAATGAAGACAACGACCAATATGCAAGAGATGAAAGTGGAATGTTAATGCGAAGACCATTAATCAATACTTTTTATACATGTGATAAATGTGACGTATTATATTCGTCTAAAAAAGCAATGGAAAAACATAGTGAGAAATGCTGTGGTGAAATTGATGATGAATCCACTTTGAAGAGGGCTGTATAAATTGCTGCAGAATGTACATACAAACGGACTGATATAAGGCTGTATACATGTATGCAAAACAATCCATTGTTGATGATGACAGAGAAGAGTATAGGATCAGAATATTTGAAATTGGAACATGGTTGGGCCATGCGACCAAAGTGGGGAGAAAGTTTGGGGTCGAATAACCTGGGAACATATCTTCCTCAAATTAGAAAATGGTTCGAAGAGGTTAATGCTGAGCCTGGAAAGAAGATGGGCGCAGCAATAATGCGCAAGGCATTACAGATTGCGAATCAAGCACAATACAATATTCCAACAGAACATCAAATAACCAGCAGGATTTCTTCTTTAAACAAAGTGTACAAGACGAAAAAAGTTGTGGATGCCGAAAATAATTTACAAATGTATGAATTTTGTGATACAGGTGTTGGGATTAGCGATGTGGGTTCAACCGATGTTATAAATTCACAACATGCAGAACGTATGTGAGCAACCGTTAAAGATCGCATAGCACTTACAGTTCCACCTATTCCATCACAACATGTCATGCTGGAAAAGTATGCTGATGTTGTATTACGGATGGTAGTTGAGGAGAAATAACTTTCTCCTAGTAAATCGTGGGATAGGCTTATTGAAAGAATGCAATTAGACGTCAATGATTTTCCAGCAGACTTTCCTGGATCGAGAAAAGTGCAGAATAAGGTTAAAAATTTAAAGCACAAATTGGCAATTTCATGTAAGCCGTAATGAAACATGTGATCAGATATTAATATGACTTAAATTTTTATATTATGATAAAATGTAGTTGAAGTTGTAATATAATATGATTTTAAACATAAACTGTTAGGGTGCTGACCTATTTCCACTTATAATAATTATAGTTATTAAAATTAATAAAATACGATTTATGATACTCCAATGTTAATAAATGCTGTGCTTAACCTCTAGATGGTTAATAGTGACAATTAAATGAATCATTATTTCAATTGTTTGATAAAAAATACCTCCTTTCCGTACATGTCCATTACATTCCGAACAGCCCCCACTTAAACATTGCTTAAAACAACAATAAATTTGATGTAATGATGACAAGGTGTTTGTGAACGGTATATGATATACTGAACAACTTATTAGTAATCAGCGTTTACTGCGATTTTCGCTATCAACACCATCATTGTTCTGTTAAAACACCAAACATTTATTGTTGGAACAATTTTATGAGGTATTGACAGAGATGGGTGATCTGCTCCACGAAAAGGTGCCATAGTAGTTTGTTTATATATTGGACAGTTAGTTTCTGTGAAATGTTTTTATTGGGGATGACATGCATAATAAAGGAAATGTTCAGTGTAAAAACGCCCAGAGTCAATTGTAAAAACAATTGACTGTTCAAATGATGGGCAACATCTGAAAAAATATTGTGTTCTGAAGTAATAGAATACGAAGCAGTTTCGACCTAATAAAATTATGTTATTGTCCTATAGTATACTTAATGTTGATTACATGTTTAATTAAGATTGTTATGTCGTGTTATGGGAATACCAAATTGTACCAGCCGCATGACCATATGTAAACATGAATCTAAATTTGAAGCCAGTTTAAAGAATTAGGAAAATTGACATTACTTATGTTTCATGTTGACAAACGATATGAATTAATGACTGAGAAAGTTGCAAGATTACCATGTTTATGACTGCCAATATAATGTTTCAATTAATTATTAATTCTAACCTATATGATGAGTTTATTGCATGGTTGATACCAGTTTCTTATGTCAACATTTGTAATATTAAATGAAAATACCAATGAATACCATCTTTCATACGGCATTACAAATAATAATAATTACAAAATATGCCGTATATTCTGCATCCTATTATTCCTTAATGCACTTCACATATATTCAGTAGTTGTGCAATAAATTTACTTTACCAATGGAAAACGTGGATATGATTCCTCTCCACTTTCATATACATAGATAGTATGACTACTGTACTGTTATAATATCACAGATATTGTAGAAAAAGAATGGAGTACGTCTTGTTGCCTTCAAGAATAACAGAAAGATGGCCAATTTCGGTTGACTATTAATTGTTGATTTGTTGTGGATGATAGTTGAAATTAGAGAAATTCGACAGAACTGGTTTGAGTCATAATTGCATTAGGTGCTACTGCTGTCTCTCAATTATTATCTCTAGTCTCACTACATTCGTGTTGGTTTCATTTGTTTTCAAATTCCTCTTTTTATTGTTTTGTTAACATTGGGTTTGGTTTAGGCGTTGTAGTTGTTTTAATGACGGTTGAAAACGAAACTAATTATTGAAAATATAAGAATAAAAGACAGGTTTCTTATTACATATCGTTTATCACAAGCTGAACATAAACCTAGGATTTGTGAAACAACTGCAATGATAGATTATTGCATTTCCAGTGAACATGAACAGTCGGTAATGACAACTCATATCAGGGGGAATGGTTTCTGTTGATTGGTTAAATTTCTTGACAACGAAGGCATTGTCTTGATAAAATGATTTGGTTTGCGTTATTTGTTGCAGAACCTTACATCTGGTTTTCTATGCCATTTCAAATAATTTACGAGTTGTACCGTGTACAGTTGTGTTCGTAATACTTAAACTATTATAAATTTTATTTCTGTATGATGAAGTAACATTATGCAATAAAAATGTGCTTTTTTTTTATTGTTATTATTGTTCGAAAGTTTTTGCTTGTCATGCATGATAAAACACTGCTAATGACATTTTCTTGCTTTGTATATTATTTTTATTATTTCTTACAATTACACACAAAGTAAAATTCGATGCGAACGACTCGATGGGCGCATTTTCACGTCTATGTTTACCTCGTATTTTCATACTTCTCTGTGTCCCTCTTCCGCATTCTCTTCCTTCTTCTTCTACTCGTCAACATTTTAAACGTAAAATCCCCATCAATCCGCTTGTACCGTCATTGAATTATTTTAATTTTCATACTGCGCAGACGTCTTATCATTCCATAGCACTGCAATATTAATATGGATATTTATATTGCTAACTACGTCAAGCTCACATTGTTTATCTTACCACATGGTAAATAACAGAAACAAAAATAGGTAAATTCCGATGTCATGGCATAGCTTTAATTGTTATTCTCATTGCCTACAATCACCCATGAATTTTTCTGACGGTAACATTTGTATTGATATTGATAAAAATTTACCACAAAATCCCTTTCTTGTCTTCGGTGTTCATGGATCATTTCATGACAACCGTGCTGTAACAAAAAAAGCAGTTACCCAATCTGACGCAACTACCCGTGGTTTTTTTAATAAGATTTTGTTACTAATCCTTTCATCATAATTGAAGGTCTATGGCATGATACTTCCTTCTCTATTTTTCCATAACCTTCATAACTAACACGTTCTTCGATATTGATCACCTAATACAACATTACTTTATATAAATGTTTTTCGTATTTATAAAACAATTAAGAAGGTACGGATTTCAATTTTAACATCAAGTGACTAAATTCCAACGTTGAATCAGATAGTATAGCACTAACGATAATTTCCTATTATCGTAATCACAACAATCATTACGAACACCAAATATACATATATCCTATATATTATCATCAAATAAGTAACTCAAGAGTTGCAAAATCACATGATGCTATAACCGGGATTACACATCTTTCTACTGGTGCGTTAGTATCTAATTAATTACTTGATTTGCTAATTATTGCATGGAGTGGCTATTTTTTTTATTGTGAACTTTCACATCACTTATAAAAACATGAGCAAGCCATTGTTTAATTGATTATAATTCATACTTTTCTCTGACACAACGATACACAATTATTATACAATTTTATGAATGAGACTAAAGGTTCTCATGTTGGTGTTTTTGTTTTAACATTTAAAGTATATGTTGTATTATATGTATATTTTTTAAGTGATGGTTCTCTTTAATTAGTGCTAGTGCATTCAGCATCTTATATAACAACAATTGCTACCTGCAGTCGTTTTTTACGAATAGCATAATCATGTACACTGACCTTATTACTTATACGATTTTTACGTACAGTTGGATACAAAAAACCAAAAACAAGTAATATTATATTGATGGTGTCGATTAAGAACGAGATATTTTGACGTAATCTAATTAATTACCACAGTTAATATGGTTTATGGGCCTGTTCTATATATGTACATGTCGCGCTACCTTCAAATGCATAATTTTGCGATTTCGATGGATTTTTCTACTTAAAAAGAGTATAGGGTGGTTGTAGCAGCAGTATCTGTATGATTTATAAATCACGTTTTCTTATGTTAGTATATGATGCTTTATTAATAATAATAATACCTGATAACATTTGTAAAAATTTTCTTCATAATGAACATCATGATCAATATGGTAAGTTATATTCTATATCTTTAGAACAATACTACTATTTTCAGTCGACCGATGATTTCTAATTTTGACAAATATTATTTATTTCAAATAACAGCATATGGATATTTACGGCACCTATCCATTTGTTTGTGAATAGCAATGATTAATATAACCCACCTGTTGGTTTCAATGCCATTGTAAGTTGTTATGTTACAAATTCATTATGGTTCTTATTAGGGTATGTATAACGGTATTCTGGTTATTTTCGATCAAGCGGTTCTTCACTTTCTTCGTTACGCATTACTATTACTATTGTTATGGGCAATGAAATTTTTGTTATAGTTTAACATCTTTCGATTATGACTTAAAAATGCTTTTTAACATATGACAGATAACAGCGCAACATCGTTATCTCTCGTGAAACATGCTTCAATCCTAACACAAATCATGTATTTTCAACTTTCATGATCCTTATTTCTATTACATACTGGACAGATAGGTTGTATAGCTTAACTTCTAAACGTTGCTCGATTATGGTACACATGCGTAAATTGTGCAACAAACAATATGACGCCATAAAAAACGTTACAGTGGGCATAATGTGATTATGGTTTCGGTGTCTGTTTATTATACGTGGTCAATTAATCAACTGTTTTCATCTCTGAAAATATTAACAATATTCTCACCAACGATTGTTACATGACGTAGGAAATAAAAAATTGAGGTTGAGCAATGGTTAGAACATGATGCCGACGTTTATTAATTGGCTAGGTGTTAATGGCGGTCTGTTCATAAATAATGTTGTGAACGTTGATGCAGGTTCTCTTCCAGAACATACCATACATTTTACAAAACATGCTTTATCACATAGTTCGCTGTGGAATATATTATTGATATCAGTCTTTTCAGATGAACAAATAACGCAGCAGAATATAAATCAGATCGGTCAACATGCACACTCTTTTTATTCAATTAAAAGTAACTCATATGTTCATATAATTATCATATTACGTTGTTCTTAATTCAATATGACATCAAATAAACAATAAAGTTTTCTTACCATCCTCCTTTCAGTAGTTGTACTATATACTTATTATTTTCCTCATATTTCACCATATCGAAATTTATTACAATTGTCTTGTACCCGTTTCTGTCCGAGTATGTGAATTTGACGAAATAATTCAAGTCGTCGTCATACCACGTCTTGTTTTCATTATTTGCCATCATTGCAAATCTTCCACGATGATGACGAATCTTGGCCTCTTCATAATTTTCAGATAGAATACCGTCGCTGGGTACTGGAAAATCACAGTGAACTACTCCCTTCAAATATTTAAAAAAACCCTTCCTACCTCCGGTGTGAATAACTGCGTTATTTCTACCACCTGCGCACGTTCAACCCTCTCACCCTCCCAATCCATGTTGGGATCAATTCTTAGAATATCCATTTTCTGCTCAGTTTCCGTCGGGTTCAAGTTATGTTCTTTTTCTATCATTCCATCAGTACCACACGCGCACACACCTGAACTTAAACGTACAATCATCTTTCGGGGACAGCTCACCGAAGTTTTCATTATATCACAATTATGTTCGTCATTTACTTTATTCAGACTGTTTAAGATTTCGATTCCTCTTTTACAGGAAGTGCTTTCTCTGTTCTCGTAACGTACAGCACTATTCGTTGTATGTTCACGGAAATTAATTTCTTCCTGTTTAATTACAACTCCATGCCTGTAGTAGGTGTTAACAACTTTTTTTGATGTACCATATATGACTTCGTTTCCAGTCAGGTATATTATTTCATCATCTTCCTCTTTCTGTCCATTCACATTTTTTCACAACAGAGTTTTTTTTGAGTTAACATTCTATCAAAATTATTGAGATGAAATATAAATTAGTTAGTTACTGCTGTTAACATCACTTAAAATGTTATTATAAACCGTTTCCTATATGACGTACGTAATGGGAAATTGTATTCTTCCTTTTCACTTTTTTTGCTGGTTGCTCTTGTTGGTAGTTCTACCGGAAAGTTTTTCAACATATTCTGCAATACGAAATGGCTTTTATTTATTTTTTTAATGAAAATGAAAAAATCTCCATATCTCATTTTCAGGCCATCCGTACACTCCCCTATCTTACACTGAAGATATTTATCCATGACTAACATTTCTGTCCTGGTGCGTCACGTACCTGCGGTGTCCGGAGAACCTTGGCCACCATTTACTCACAGGTGCAGCCGACAAAGAATACACAATATTCGCCCTCTTTATTGCATGAAAAAAATAGTTCTCATTCTGTACTCCCATTAAGAAAATAGGGATACACCCTGTTCCGTAATCACACAATTCTAAGAACGTGTTCAGAACGGCTGAAACATGCTTGTTCTAATATAGAATCACTCTTAAAATATTATTATTATTTTAAAAAATAATAATAATATTTTTTAATAATTTAAAGAAAAGCATCAGAACGCGAAGAGAGAGTCATGAGACATCTCTCTTCACTGTTCTCGTCAGACCACAGGTTATGGGCCCTTACCAAAAACAATTACTTTCAAACAGTCGATAATTACGAAGTCAACCAACATACAATTCTAAATCCATAGGTACCTTTACCTCAAAACATACCATTCTAATCCATAGGTACTTTTACCTCAAAATAACATTTCCATAGGTACATTTACCTCATAATACCACGAATGAAGATACATTATCTAATCATACCAAGTTATAGATTCATTTCCCCAGACACACAGCTAAAGTAGTCTTCAATATATAGATATATATATCTATACAGATATAAAATACAAATAATCACCTGCCAAAATATTAAAGTATATCTAACGACCTCATAATAACTTTATCAAACTAATAATAAAACACAGCACTAATCTTTTTCTACTCAAACAAAAAGCGTAACGACAATATGGCACATACTTATACCATACCGGCACACCAGCCTACTATACCAATGCTCAACAAAGACAATATAGAACCATGGCTCCTCACCATACGATGCGAATCAGAGATACCATACAAATCACTCCACACGTAGAAAATATACACTACATATGTGACGACACAGATCATAGGAAAGTAGCTGCACTTAACAGTGTATTACTTGCCTCTCTACCCACAGATATAGCATATAGGCACAGATGCGATTACGTCAGGCAACCCATTAATCCATCCCTGATAATCAATAGAGTACAAAAAAACTCTTCAAACATACCTTGGCAGACCATGATGCACTCGAAATGCAGGCATTAGAGACATTAATCAACAATTTCAATACAAACGATGAATATTTTGAGGCACATGACAAATTGAGGACTCTTATGATAGCTGCCAGGTTCCCTAATATTGATGATAAATCAACATCAATCAAATTTATCATAAAAGGACTCCGACAGCATCATAAATATGCATACCGCACCCCTCTTTGGCCTTCAAATATACTGCGCTCCATTCAAGCTATAAAAAAGATGGTCAAATCAATTGACTCCAACAAGATGCAAGCATAATCACATGCATCAATCTCACTACCAAATCAACCACAATTTCATCATTTTAGATCATCGTCATCCCCAAACTTTCATCAAAACACAACAAAAAACAATCAAAATGCAAAGTTAATGCAAAAATCACGCAACAATGGATGTTGTAAATTACATGCTGCGATATATGGTCGCATTCTAAACCATTCTGACGACACATGCCGTGATCCAAAACATCCGAGTAATCAGGAAACAATTTATTCCCGTCCAACAAACCGTCGTCGCATCAACCAATATCGTCCATTTGCACATGAGAAATCAAGACTAATGTGCATGCATACACTCTCCCCAGACATTCCATAAGAAGAAAATAGTGAACCAACATCATGCATTTCAGGTAAATATTTCCCGCAGCATCAAAATGGTACGTTCTTGCTCGACACTGCTGCACGCCCAACGCACGCCCCTTTACCCAGTACATCTATGAAAAAACTAACAACACCACTAACTTCCATCACCGAGACGAATCACCCAACATCAATCATAAATCGTTTCTGGTGGCTGTTGGTCTATTCGTAGCTGGTGATGTGTCCAGTGTGATACTGGACACATCACCATCCCTTACACCAACGGATATCTACGAACACAGACTGTAACAACACTAGCAATACATGATAGATTAGTATCGGTTCATGAAATCACCAAAACTGGCAACGTTGCGATTTTTACAAAAAATAAAGCGTATATCACCAAAACAAAACACATTCCCAACCATATCATGACATAACCGATTGCCATATGGAACAAATCTGCATACCAAATAACACCTCCCATAAAAATCAGGCCATATCGAACGCGATCTGAAAGGCACCACACTCATGCAGGCACAGCAAAAACAACTCACAAAATGAAAACCCCATCACCAATTTTACAAAAAACAGGCTAAACTCACAGAATGACAACCCAACTAAACAAAAAATGAAAATCAGTACAATCAAGCGCCTCCTCACATCATTCCCACCATCGTATATTATCCCAATAACAAAGACATCATACTGTCTCTCCACTTGGATTTCAACCATGCGCCAATCAATCTACTATGCACCATAATATCAAGAAAAAATACCCTTCAATATCGAATATCTCAATTCCTACTGACGCCTTCATCACCTTCTGCTCCTGTGCAGATGAGAAGGCAGCCCAATTTTCGCACAGACCAGCCCACGTTTCTGATGCAATAACAGGCCAACATATAACGAGTGATACAGTGGGCCCCATCAATCACCCGTCTGGTAGATTACACCGACATATCGTGACCTTCATTGATAGGCATCACGATATGTGATTGCTAAGACTGTAAAATCGAGGGCACAACTGGACCAGATCATACCAGAAACCATCAACTATATGGCCCTTATTCATAATAGATTACTAGAACGATTAAATTCGGACAATGTGAGGAAATACATGTCACGTATTGTCACATATTTTCTCTTTTCAAATGTCATCGACCAATAAACGATCGAGCCACACCAACCTCAATCCAATTCTCGCGCCGAGCAAATAAATCGTACACTAATGAATGATTCTAGGGCAGCTTTAGCCCATAGTAAACTCCCACTCAACTTTTGGGATTTTGGGATTTTGGACGCCACATACAAATATAATTGTATGCCGCACTCCATAATTCACACATCACCGATATAACTATGGTAATCCACATCAAAGCTACCTGAATTTTTCCTGTCGTTTGGCACAACAGGCACCGTCGTTAAATCCCAAGAATCAAAAACATTTTGACATTCGATCTAGACCAGCTAGATTTTTATATAACACCCAAGCCGACCACCTTGAAATTCTCTTCACAGACACATTGAAACGATCAACATATAGATTTTCTGACTTCATCCCATCACACCCTGCCTTTGACCCAGCGCGCGTATTTGGCACCGCATTCAAAACATATCAACATCATGTTGATATGTTTTGAATGTGATGATCACAAATCACCAACAGCTATTCAGGCAGATACTCTTCCTCCCAAAAACCCATCTCAATCCCAAAATTATCCAGATGCCGTAAAATTGGCTACAGCACACGACAATGGAATTCAACAATTAAATGAAAATAATGTAATCCAATGGACCACAAAAATGACATGCCTAAAACACGAACATCCAAACCAATCTCATTGACAATAAAATATCGATACAAACGGGAAGAAGATGGTACAAAAATTGAACTACAAGGAGATGAGCCATACGTGGTGACCTGATGCAACCAACTGTTCACTGTAACCCTGAATTTACTTCCGCATACTCTGCAGAAAAATCATCCTCAAGAGCACTATTTTCTCATGCACGACACCATAACTAGCCAATTCATCGCTTCGACATTTCATCAGCATTTACTTACGAAACATTTGACCAAAATAATAGAGTGTATGTGAAACAGATGCAACTCGCCGACGACACATACGCATTTCCGGACTGTTCAATTGGCATTCTTCGTATGAACTTGTATGGATCAAAATCAGCCTGCAACATATACCTTGTAGGCCTCCACGCTCATCAAATTTCCGATTATCACATACAATCATGAGCAGATTCATGCGTATACTTAAAACATACCACTAACGGAATCATCATTATTTCTATAACAATAGACGATTTGCTAATAAATGCACCAAATCTCTCTGACATCGCAGCTTTAATGACACACCTAAGAAAAAATACAAGGTAAAAGACCTTGGAAGGCCGTCCACTTTTCTTGGATGGACATTCAATTACATGAACAATGGAGAATTTCTCTTATCTCACCCAAATATAATCGATAAAGTAGTAAAAAAAATTGAAACTAACCCTCTTCAACCCTCGATCCACCCCATTACCACACAAACCTGAATACGATGACGTTAGAAATGACACGCTCCTAAACGTACGGAGAGAAACAACTATATATGTCCACAGTTGGTGACATGAGATATATAGTAGACAGTACGAGAATTGACATTTATTTTGCAATAGGAAGACTCGCTAGATTCATGAACAACCAACATGCAATCATTTCAAATTACTACAACAACATCTAACATAATAACTCCAAGGCACAGAACAGAATGGTCTATTATTCAATAACTCATCACATGAGCCGCTGCAAACATTCCCAGATTCTGACTTCGCTGAACTAACAGATCGGAGATCAGCATCAGCCTCTATTCACACACCATATTGCACTCCTATAGACTGGTATTCGAGAATGAAGCAAAAAATTGCTCTCAGCACTTGTGAGTCGGAATATTTTGCTGCATCACAAGAGCTTTAAGACATAATTTGGTTACGCAGAATCCAATCTGGCTTCACCACAAACAAATTATCAACTACCCCTTTCTTTACTGATAAAAATTGTGTGTTATTGACATTGAAAAACATACAGACAAAATAATGTGAAGGAAACACATTCGTATTAAGAACCATCATCTTCATCACCATATTATGCAATACCATATCAGCCTAATACGAGTTCCTACAACTGACAACATTTCAGACATATTAACGAAGCCATTATTACCAACGCAGCACAACTTTCTACTAGATCACTCATAATCCATCGACACCTATACAGTCTAATACATTATGATCACAAGAATGAAAGGGTGTGAGACTTTCTCCTATAGTCTAAAGTATCAAATCATTTCGCACACATTTGCAAGATTCCAATTCATCATATTGCTTGTGACATTCTTTCTTTCATACAATACATGAAGAACCACCACCAAAAAAAGTATAAAACTATTCAAATAGTACAACATAACCCAAACAATAACGCACTAGATACTCCAAACAAACAAGTCATATTGATCTTTACTTATAACGGACATCAAACAAAACAAACATATTGGTGAATATCCATTTATATACGCATACAAAATGCCATATGGGATTACAAAACTCTGTTTCCAAATTTAGAAACACAAACCATAATTATGAGCACAACAATACTCTACATCATAGATTTTTTTCTTTCAATCTATTTAGCTATTTTTCAATTTTCTTGTTATCTGCAATTTTTTTTACTTCATTTATTTTTAGCACTCTCACTTTCCTCTGCGGGACTTTCTCCTGTCAGACTTACACACGTCTGACACGTTACGAGTTTCTCATTTTTTAACCATTAACATTATTAAAAGCATCAGAAAGTGAAGAGAGAATCATGAGACAGCTTTCTCTTCACTATTCACGTCACACCACATAAAACATTGGCTCGAGTACTTTCCACATTGTGTTCCTGATGTGCACTGTATTCAGGCAATGAGGGGATATGGCCTGTACTTACTAACCAATAGGAGAAAGCTGCCTGCATACCCGATTCGTACAACTAGCCTGCATTTCAGGCTCCTAGAATAGCATACAGTGTCATACAAACGTTGGAATCACAACACCTAACATTCCTGACACTTGGGTACTCCCCAATGACCCCAACTGGAATGTAAACAAGTTCCCCATCTAACAGGACCGACATACAAGGACCCTTACCATCGTAATATAAATTTCGAAAGGGGTCAATGAAAGAAAAATAGGAACATCTGAAAGAGAAGGAGTAAGTGAAAGGAATGTCCTCACAGATGAGACACCTGTAAAATACTTCACTGTAGGACAGGTAAGGAAAAATTCCATTCCGTCCGCATCTCATCGTCGCCCGAGATAATGCTGTCCCTTTTTCACACATGTTAATAAACACATGCACATAAGCAAATAATTTAATCTTTCGTAAACGGCACACCGAATTTTCAATTTCTCCGTGTGTTTCTTAACTTTCCTTTACCGGTCCTTTTTTTGTTTTGTTTTACTGTGTTTTTGGGTAGCGTTTTCTAACTTTATTCAACCGCGTTCTACGTTCTATTATTTTATACGAAATTGGAGTTGCGATGCGATGAATGAAAGGATCAAAAAATAGGGGTGTTACAATGCCCCCCTGTTGAAAAACTGAACTATATCCGGGATAGAGTTGGAGAGCAAATGAAATTTATTAACGTGAAGAGCGCTATTACGTTGACTGAAAAACACGGGATACAACTGACAAAATTCGAAGTTATTGTCGACGATTAATGAAATTCGCTGAACGGTGGCGAATCCCAGTATCCAGATGTAAATTGGACGAAATTGTTATGTATCACCTGGTTGAATGTGAAAAATCTATCAGGCATGGGGATACCTCCAGTGCATAGATATATGAAGGTCTAAGATGTGCCTAATATGACGAAATTATAATGGGAGCTGCGCTTGGTGGTCTTGGATGGGAAAAATGAATCAGTGTGTTCGACTCTGATGGGTTGAAACTAATCGGAATGTGGAGCATACAAACTTCTGGTGCAATGAGCGGGACAGGCAACGAAATTATGAAAGTAGACGTTAAAATGGGTGATAGATACCGACACCCAAGTTGCGATTTGAGATGGTCTTCCAATCCACGGAAAGTTGTACGAAGGGAAGGCAATTACATGAAAGTTTTGAAAGAACAGCACTTCTATTTTTGAGTAATAAATCGCAGGGACAGGGAAGAGGAAGATGACATCCGTCATATAACCTCAGTTCGTCAGTGCCTTTTCGTGATCTGGTTCATGACTGACAGGAGTGTCATTTTCAGGTGGTAGTTAGATTTTCATTATC
>JAULBU010023665.1:0-18420 GCA_032358235.1 Odonthalia washingtoniensis
TTGACCTGCATTTGAGCCATTCCACTTACTTGCCTGATTGTCAATGAAGAGCGTGGCTCAGTGTCCCCAGGCTTACAGCTGGTTTCGACACCGACATCTGCGCCCCAATCCAACTGATAGCACCAGGTAACACCGCAACAACGGATCAAGAATACAAATCTCTCCAGAATGCAACCAAATTTCTCAAAACAATGATCGACCAGGGATGAAATTTCGTTCCACTCAACCTCAACTATGTCAGATTAGTGGTACTCACCGATGCATCATTCGTCAACTCACAGGGACTAAAGAGCCAACTCGGCTATTTGATCTTAATGGTAGACGGATCCGGAAGTTACGACATCGTCCACTACGCTAGTAACCGATGGAAACGCATCGCCCGATCCGTCATGGCGGCTGAGATTCAGGCTCTCATCCTCGGATACGATTATGCATTCGTTGTTAAAAAAGAAAATAGAAGTGATACTATGTAGAAAAATCCGAGTCGAAGCCATGATTGATTCAAAAACTGTGTTCAACGTCGTAACATGGGACGGCCAAACCACGAAGTGACGAATGCAGATCGATATACTCGTTCTTGGAAAATCCTACGATTTAGGAGAACTAGATCGTATAGCCTGGATACAGGGGTCGGAAAACCCAGCCGACTCCCTGATCCAACCCGTCCTAAAAGCTACCTCACAATAGTTTAGAATCATGAAAACAAACCATTTCGACATCCAACCACAAAGTTGAGCCATTTATTTGTCACACGAAAGAAAATAGCTAGACTGTCGATTCGAATCCCGAATCGATAGCAGCACGAGCAGTTTGTGTGACATATGAGATGAGAATGAGATGGAAATAAAGGATATACAATGATGGATAAAATAAGGATATGATGCGGGTGAAGATGGAATGTCGAAACCGGCCGTTTAACAAGCGGATAATCTAGAGTGCCTGTGGGGTACAAAGTGCGGAAAAGGTATAGGCAGTTGGGTTAACGAGTTGTGAAAGTTCTCTGCGGAATGTTACAATTCCTAGAAGCGTAGTGTGACTTTAGTCCTGACAAAGTGAAGTGCCTTTTGGGGCGATCCAGTGGAAGGTCACGCTAGTGCCCCTAATCGACTTTAATTCGCAGTCGGGTCGATGAGATGCATGCACGGTTCGCGTAGGGATTGATTAGCTAGTACAGTTGTAGTTGCTCAAAATAGCGCGTGTTTGAAAATTGAATCTCCTCTCTCTGGTGGTGTCGAGCTGGTTAGGCTCGTCGGTTTTTATTCGTATTCAAATTCTTTGGATTTTTCTGGTTTCTGTCCAATTTTTATTGTGTTTTCAAAAAGCTAGATGAAAGAGTATTTATACTGATGTCTTGGACGGCATTAGTCGTGAATAATACTAACAGTGATCATAATAATAAAGTTTTTCAGTCCGAATTATCATAATTGCTCGAATTATTATAATTCAAGTGATTCGTGTAATCATATTATGATCCTATTTCATACGTGTAATAACTTGCTACAATTATCAAGGGCTACATATAAAATAATTCCTATTCATCATGGGCACCTGTCTATGGTCTCAAATGGGTAGCCATTTCCACAAGTGTATAATTAATGAGTAACTTCCAGAGTAGATACATTTGATTTCTTATTACACGTATTATTCACTCTCATGTGCAGTACAGTGGATATTGAATTAGTGTATAGTATAAGTGTAACCCACGG
Source organism: Odonthalia washingtoniensis (assembly GCA_032358235.1). NCBI lineage: Eukaryota > Rhodophyta > Florideophyceae > Ceramiales > Rhodomelaceae > Odonthalia > Odonthalia washingtoniensis. Next base: position 1,707 of record JAULBU010023665.1, read on the forward strand.
TACTTTAATTTCTCACACGTTGGTATCCTTCTTACTCTTTGTACAGTTACATGTTCGGTTTATCATTCTTGTCCCTTCTCCTCTTCCCTCCCATTTCTGTTGGCATAATCATGGTCGTTACCAACAATCTTTATTATCATCATCATCATTTATCATCATTGTCTTTCACCTTCATCCTTTATCCTCATCATCATCTTTGCAACTTCAGTCACTTATCATCATTAGCATTTATCTTCATCTTTCATCATTATCTTTCATAATAATTATCATTCATCAACTTCATCATTGATCATCATTATCATTGATCATCATTATCATTCATCAACTTCATCATTTATCATCATTGTCATTTGTCATCATCATCATTCGTCATCGTCATCTTTCGTCATAATTATCGTTTTCACTCTACGGTCCTTTCTCGCGTACGGTCGTTCCTCTCTCGGCTCGTCTCCCGCTCCTTCCTCACACGCTAGTTCATCTCTAGGATCGTCTCCTGTTACCCCCCGCTCCTTCCTCTCACGCCTCGTCTCCTGGTCTTCCTCGTCATGGTCGTATCACATGAACCGCTCGTCGACGTATCGAATCAGTTGCGTGATTCGACGAGAAAATGAAGGATATACTATGATGGATAAAAGAAGGATATGATGATGATTATGGAACAGAAGAATATGACGAAGTAGATAAAGATGAAATTATAACGATGGATAAAATGAAGAACTAACGACGATGATATAAAGAAGATTGTGATGATGATAAATTAAGAAAATGACGACTACATGACAGAAGATTACGAAGAGGATGATCAGTGTCACATGATGATGATAAACGGCTAGAACCAAGAAGCGGAACACGCTATGTGTCGAATCGATATAGATCAACATCGATTCGATAGTTTTGATCTTCTAACACGATGATGTTGAAAGACGATGATGATGATGAGATTAGGAGATGCTTAGTAATGATGATGATGATGAGATTAGGATGATGCTGTACAACGATGATGATGTTGAGAAACGATGATGATAATAATAGATTAGGATGATGATGATACCGGCGCAGAAAGATGAACCTCAGGCGGAAGACGGCAGCAGAACCAAAGAATAGATGACATCATGATGGACGTGAAGATGAGACGAGACCAAAACGGACGCAAAAACGGTGATGATAACTCGCGGAGGCTCTGACGTCGCGCCTACGGTAGAGGAACAGAAAGACCGTCAAAAAAGCAAGAATGCAGTGAACACCGTATCGCTTCACGTGCGCACAACGTCGGGTGATACGCGAGGCGAGTAACTTTGCGTAACATGGCACCATCGATGTCAGAAACTATAGGCGAGTACATACGTTGTATGTCATCAAACGCAGGAGAAGAATAATGCATAAGAAGCCATAGAGTATATTGGATAGAATCAGATAAGCGACCCAGATTAGAAATATCAGTGAATTACATATGCACATGTGGGTCACGTGGAATATACAGTAAGCACACTACTTCGACTTGGCAAGAAATCATATACAGTAATCACACTATTTCGACTTAGCAAGAAATCCTCTAATACTGTAGGCGATACATTAGCCCAACACGTGCGTTTCACTCTTAGACGCGTTAATAATAGAATCGGTGTCCAGCAACTGGCCACTACTGGATATGACGGTTCTAATAAACGTGTTGCGGGAAATCTCATCTGGAGCCACCGGATCCACTATACATACGAACGACTCGGACGGGTAGAACGAATAATGATTTTAGAACACAGACATTTCAACGATTAAAGGAACATTCAGCTTCAGACCATGGCGTGGGCTTACATCGAAAGATCAGCCAATCAGGAGGAGAGATACAACTACGAACACACCTGAGGATAGACTAGTCTCTTCTGCGAGGAGCACGGTGATACTCACGCAGGAACGCGTGCCCGATCATGACCGATTGCAATTAAATTGGTGGAACCACCATCGTGACCTCGAACCAGGTCGTCCGTGAAGCTACTTAACTGTAGTAGGACACCTGTTTCACCCCGCTCGCCTTTGGAAAGCGGTAACCCTGACCATCTTACTGACTTGCATAATTCGTAACATTATTAATTTATAGAGGTAAAATTTCCAGGAGATCGGCGTTTGTGATTTGGCGTGAAGGCTTTGTAAGTAATGGTTGCATTGGAAAGTTTAAACTTTGGTGGACCAAAGAAGGACTCAGAAACATTCGAGGAGAAGAAGCCAACCTTAAAGAGCGCAGAACATACAACCGACGAGATCAGCGGCCCGTTAGCAAGGGGGACAGCCACCCAAGGAAAAGATGGATTTAGGAATAAGCTCTAGAGCTGGCACAGGTCAAGAGATTACGCCCCAGGATACACAGGATACCGCCGGAGTTGAGATAAAGTTAAGACAGAATACCCCCGGTAGGATGGAAAAACATTCGCCACAAAATGGGCAGAAGGACGCTCAATCCTTCCCGTCACAGTTTAAGCCCTATCCCAAGCTTTCCAACGGCCCTAATATTCTTCCAACTCACGCGACCGCGGAAGAATAGAAGTAGCACAAGGAAGGTTTGAAAGACTATTCAGACGAGTTGTTCGAAGTATATTCCGAAACGGGCATGGAGGGAAGATCACCATGGTTGGATTTTATCACATAGTTCAGACCCCATACTATCAATAGTTGTGGTAATACGATGTTGATAAAATTGGCAGAATTCTTGACCGTCGAGGGTTTCTTTGTAGAAAACGGTCGACCTTTTTCGATGAGCGCCTGGGACTTTAATTTTCATCGATCGATGTAAATGTATGTCCCATGCGCTCACCGATCTTCTATATAGGGAGAATCAAATGGGACACATGCAAAAGGAAGGATAAAATGTGACGAAGCGAGAAGATCCTCGAAAAACGGTTTTCGGCAGAAAGAAGAATAGAAGACGACATTTCGTTCACCCCGATCGTCTACACGACTTCGAAGATAATTCTGGTACTTTAAAAGGAGGTAAAAACTTTAGAACAGAACTATACACGATTACGGGAAGGCTTTTGCAGAACCTCCGAACATGCCTAGTGCAAAAGGGGAAATAAGAAACGGGAGACAACCTGGGGGAGGTGATGACCCAAATGACTCATCAAGCGACGGGGACAAGAAGAACCCCGGAAAGTTTCCACGCAATCCAAAGCCACCCCTGACTCTAGACCTCAAAAGCCGCCATCGTCGGGGGAACAAGATAATGGAAGCAGTAGATGCAGTGACGGATTGAGAGAGGAGACGAGACCTCATGATAAGAGGACACTAGGATTAAGTGGACTTATGCATGCCTTCACGAGAAAACCGGCCTTCTCCGATACCTAGGATGAGGATCTAGACAATACCATCAACATATTTGAGACTCTATCGACAATGTGAGCTGTTGAAGATGATCAAAATTTGAAGATGGTTCCCATTATGTTGTCTGGTGATGCTCTAACTACTACTATAGTAACGAAAAAAGCTGTGAATAATTCTACGGCGCCATGAACCTTTTACGTGACTGGTACAATTCGGATAACAAGAAGTCTAGGATCTTGTCAACATGGTCGTCTATGACCCTCTCCGAAGCGATGTCGGAAAAACCCGAAAAGTCAGAGTTTACTGTGTTTCGAAAATTGGCTGCTAAGCTGATTTCTCTCCAACATCAGCTCGATACAAGCTATCACACCGATAGCTTTCTCGGTGATAGACTGCTTACCGCGGTAGACATACCGACTATCCAACGCAATAATGGGACGAGATGGTCTTTGCCCAATGCTGCTAGTATTTTGTGCGCTACCACTCTCGGCACGCACATCATCGTCCCCAAAACAGGTTGCACGCCAAAAGGAAATTGAGGACGCAAATATATTAGTTGGAAAAGAACAAGCAGCTCGGAGAATTTCGTTTGCACTTCGGCATCTTGATGGCCCCGTCGGAAAAGATATCTCAAAAAAGTTACCCTCAGGATCTCCAGTCTTAGTATATAGGATGACATCTAAAAAATGAGAATCCCAATTTAAATACATTTCAGTAGACAGGGAGACGGTGGTTGTCCAACTAAATAGAGGGCGTAAGATCTTCATATCTACTTGTGTTAAGCCTTGTGTAAAGTACCAATTTGTATCACATGACGATGTCACATGTACCATTAAATCCAATACACTGGAGGACAAAACCATGGCAACGGAGCAGATGATCGATGGTCCTATTGGTAGAGGTGAAGCTGACCTGGGCGAAGTAGCACGGAAGGTAAAATGCAAAAAGAGATCACGTGAGGAAATGGCATTCGCGTGTTCCAGAAAGATAGAACTTGATTAACTCATGAAGGACAGAACCTTCATCAAGGTGCACGAATGAAAGATCAAGATAAAGGTGCGTATATTCGGGTCAAGGTTTGTCGATTAGTTGAAGAGTGTGGGCAAGAAGTTGAAAAAGAAATCTAAGCTTATTGCCCAGAACTATGAAGATTATGGAGCGACATCCATCGCAACAAAAGCCCTTACCGTCCAAAGTTTCTATCAAAAGGTATCGTTATCCATCGCTTCTTCCATGACCAGCGTAGGGGCCTACACCCGCGACATCACGCAGGTCTATATACAATCTCACACAGAACTTGAACGAGATGTATATATCAGGCCCCCACCAGAACTCGAATTACCACCGGGTTACGTACTAAAGGTTGTAAAAACATTGTATGGTGTTCCTGAGTCAGGTCTTCATTGGTACCTGACTTATTTGTCACACCACCTCGAGACTCTACATATGGAAAAAGAGCAAGCCGATCCCTACGTATTAATTTGGAAGAATGGAGACGTATTATATGGGCTGATAATTCTGCAGGTTTACGACTCTTTGGTAATAGGAGCAAAGGCTTTCTTGGACGAAGAAGAGATCGTCTCGAGAAAATTCAGATGTAAGACAAGAAGAAAGATCTCCAAAAGTTGGACGTCATTCAATGGTATCATGATATCGTCACCAACACCAGGAAGGATTAAGGCAACACAGGAAGAGAAGATCGATATGCTGAAAGTGTTGAAGGGCTTTCTTCCCTTATGGTTCTTTATTGTTGCAACTTGTATCTGGTTTGGTCGTCCTCTTCTCGTTTCCTTCAGTAGCCCCAGTAACCTGACTTTTGGTTTGATATATTACCTCCTTATTTATTTATCTCCTGTCCCTGATCACAATTCTCCCTCCTTTATTAAATATCGTGCGGTGCAGGGGTTTTGTATTCCTCCCCTATTCTAATCTCGTAAAATAGGTGCGGGGTGTTTTAGAGGTGGATCACTAATTAGATTGATGTGCACAGCCGGCCCTACTTCGCGGTCGGTTACGAGTACCGCAAATGATGCTGGCGTCCCCGCAATTGTATTACGGCTAAGTCTTCCGCTTAGCGTGTACCCGTTTGACGTCTTTGTCTGATTCTGCAATCGGAGTAGCAGCTTATTGTCAGTTGCCAGGTTTTGGATCTGGGGCTTTGTTTGTTATGAAGTCAACTTTTATTCTGGTTTCTACAGATCGTGGTCGTCGGGGTAAATATGTATACTATTCCCGGTACTGCCGGCAACAGTGGTTTCCACGTGTGTTAGCACACGTGTGACTGTTTCTGGCTTCATTATTTTCCACAAGATTTATTCTGTCTTATGTACAGTGGAAAAGTGTATATGTGTACTGTATTTGGATGCCCTGTACGTTTTCGGCCAATCTGCATCATTCACACTCATTCGATCTTCTTTGTTAATTCTGATCCTCTCTAGTATTTCGTGATGTCTATAATATGTCCATAATATTATTGCATAATATTTATAATATGCTCTCTAGTATTTCTAGTGATATATCTCATTCCTTACTTCTTTTTCTTTGATCGAGGTGGTCGACGCTCAAAGTTATTCGCAGTAGACTGAGTCGGATTCACAGATTCACAGAAAGAAGCGAAACCGAGGACAAAGTTGAAAGTCATTTTGCATTGGCGCAGTATGTGGGTATCAATGTACGGCCCGGCCGATATATGCGCCCCTGTGCAACTGGTCGCCCCAGGCAACGGATCAACAACTGAAGACGAGTAGAACTCATTGAAGAAGACGACGCCATTACTCAAAGAAACTAAAAACCAGGGCTTGAACTTTATCAAGCTAGATATCTCCGCGACAAGGCTGGTGCTGATGACTGACGCCTCATTTGGGGAAGCGGACGGGCTCAAGAGCCTGCTCGGTTACATACTTGCGATGGTTGATGAGGAAGGAAAATGCAACATTGTTCATTATGGAAGCAATATATGTAACAGAATTACCAGATCTGTTATGGATGCCAAGATCCACGCATTAGTCTTGGGCTTCGATTACGCGTACCAGGTAAAGAACCTCATCCAGGAGATCCTCGGTACGAAAATCAGATTAGAGGCCCCCATCGACATCAAGACTGTTTTCAATGTCATAGAAAATGATGCGAAGTCTGCTGAGAGACCCCTCCAAATTGACGTCCTTGCCCTCAGACAGAGCTACGACCTGGGCGAGTTGGACAGACTTGCATGGATCCCCGGTAACCAAAATCCAGCGGACTCCCTGACAGAACTAGTTCTCGCCACAACATTACCTCTCTTCAAATTTATGAACTCCACCAGATTCTTTATCAAACCGCAGGGGTGGGCCCTGTCGTCCGAACGTAAATAGTTGGAGTGTAGAATCAATAAACATCGATTCGATAGTTGCGATCGTCCGACACGATGATGTTGAAAAGCGATGATCATGATGAGATTAGGATGATGCTGTACAACGATGATGATGTTGAGGAACGATGACGATAATGCTGAGATTAGGATGATGATGACGATACCGGCGCAGAAAGATGAACCTCAGGCGGATGACGGCAGCAGCACCAAAGAATAGACGAAATCATGATGGACGTGAAGATAAGACGAGACCAAAACGGACGCAAAAACGGTGATGATAACTCGCGGAGACTCTGACGTCGCGCCTACGGTAGAGGAACAGAAAGACCGTCACAAAAGCAAGAATTCAGTGAACACCGTATCGCTTCACGTGCGCACAACGTCGGGTGATACGCGAGGCGAGTAACTTTGCGTAACATGGCACCATCGATGTCAGAAACTATAGGCGAGTACATACGTTGTATGTCATCAAACGCAGGAGAAGAATAATGCATAAGAAGCCATAGAGTATATTGGATAGAATCAGATAAGCGACCCAGATTAGAAATATCAGTGAATTACATATGCACATGTGGGTCACGTGGAATATACAGTAAGCACACTACTTCGACTTGGCAAGAAATCATATACAGTAATCACACTATTTCGACTTAGCAAGAAATCCTCTAATACTGTAGGCGATACATTAGCCCAACACGTGCGTTTCACTCTTAGACGCGTTAATAATAGAATCGGTGTCCAGCAACTGGCCACTACTGGATATGACGGTTCTAATAAACGTGTTGCGGGAAATCTCATCTGGAGCCACCGGATCCACTATACATACGAACGACTCGGACGGGTAGAACGAATAATGATTTTAGAACACAGACATTTCAACGATTAAAGGAACATTCAGCTTCAGACCATGGCGTGGGCTTACATCGAAAGATCAGCCAATCAGGAGGAGAGATACAACTACGAACACACCTGAGGATAGACTAGTCTCTTCTGCGAGGAGCACGGTGATACTCACGCAGGAACGCGTGCCCGATCATGACCGATTGCAATTAAATTGGTGGAACCACCATCGTGACCTCGAACCAGGTCGTCCGTGAAGCTACTTAACTGTAGTAGGACACCTGTTTCACCCCGCTCGCCTTTGGAAAGCGGTAACCCTGACCATCTTACTGACTTGCATAATTCGTAACTTTATTCACTTATAGAGGCAAAATTCCCAGGAGATCAGCGTTTGCTATTTGGCGCAAAGTCTCCTAAAGTACGAGTTACATTCGACACCATGGAATCATCGGTTGACGACATCATGAAAGGAAAAGCACGCGAAAACTCCCCGAAAGGAAGTGATGGATATTGTGCAAAAGCCAGAACGAGCCAACAACATTAGAGTCGAAAGAAGGACCAAAGGATACCACGAAAGGGAGAAATGAAAACCCATGTAAGGGACAAATCATAAGGCGATAATCCAGGACAACATGCGTGAAGGAAAAAATTCAGAGGCAACACAAGGATATCATATGACACAAAACGGCACCAATACAGTAGGACAGTATTTATCTCATACAGTTATCGAGCAAAAGAGAATGAGCGAACATACTGTACTGGTCGAAAATCCCAACACTCAGGATGAGAACACATTAAACAGCGTTACACTGTATGGATCCAATACTGTACTAACCTCCGTACGAGACCACATTAACACGTGTTATAACACGTGTGACTATCTTTCTTAATTCGAATGTTTAATTTGCTATTCCACTATCGGCATAATCAGATGCACGTGGCATCATCATACAGCCAGACTCTGACATTGATATAAATGTCTTTCATCGATAGATCTTACAAAAGAATAATAAAAGGTAGACATATTATAAACGGAAGACAACCATCAAAAAACGAACGCGTCGAAAGATAACTTCACAATCGGAGAGGGGAAACCTAAACCACAAGAGCTTCGAGTAGGTTGTACTAACGTCGAAAGCAGAAGTGATCTCTTCGCACCACTAATTTCCGTGTCAATATTTCTTTCAGCTGCGATTACGGAGCTGATAAAGAATAGAACAAGGTATTCATGACCCGATCCGCGAATCCATATAACAGAATATGATACAGGGTTGAGGCTACATCTTCCGATCACGGCTACTATAACTCTTACTTCATTAATTTACTCACCAGGATTAGTAGACCGAACAATCAATACACCCTACTAACACAGAATCCCTTCGACCACGGCCTAATCGACAGTTAATATTACGGTTGTCTATCTTCGAGTAAGCGGTGCGTCTGTCATTACTAATGAAGCAGCAGCTTAAAAACCCAGCATGAGCGATTTAACTTCTTGTTTTAAAAACATCCCTTTTTCATTTGTACCTTTGGCGTATATTAGCAGGCTTTTTAATGCATGCCAATGACAGTAATGTGGCTTTCTTACGAAGCGAACGAGTTCTCCGATTACGTGTAAATGTCTGGACGTGTACAAACACTTAGATATAAAAAGAATCGACAAGTTCCCGATTTGGATAACGTCCTACCACAATCTCCACAGATTGGAATGTCACTTTATTAAGGTTCTTTCCATTTGACAAAGGGACAGGCCTGATTTTGGCGTTCCACATGTTGAACCTCTCTAGTATTATGACGTCGTTGTCGTGACCTGGGAAATCTAGAGGTTTGAGCCGTTGCAATTTCGCGGAACTGGATATTGTTGTAACTTTTCGTTCATTCGGAAACGAGTTTTTCTTATCCTTTCCTGGTGAGAATCAGCTATGAGTTTATTCCCCTTCGACTTCTTTTCGGCTCGAAATATTACAAGTAGTTGTTCACAATTATTAGTTTTGTTCTAATTCTCGTCCAATTTGATCCATGTGTCCAGGTGTGACTAGTATTTGCGAGTCCTTCTTTGTCATCTTTTCTCATACTGTACGCTGTATTAGTATTCTGCTATTACTTGGCTATTATGCACATTTAGTGTATAACAATAGTAGTATGATAACATAATAATCCTTTTCACCTCCGTATGATATCATTTATGACTTCCCTCGCAATAAATCACCGTAAATTCCTGTCCCACCCAATGCCTCACCGTACAATCCTGTCCCCTATCATGCGTCGTCCATCAATTTATTTCTACCATACCTCGAGTCCCGTGCCATCTAGACGCCCAAGCAACCGCGAGTAAATAAAAATTCTAATTTCCTTTGCAATATCACATGAAAGGTACTCTTCAGTAGTCGAGACATCTGCTGAAATTCGTCGACTACCGTATGGAGTCCCTTTTTTCGTCCATAGAAGCATTACCAAAAAGTGGGAGGGTCACTTATATTTCATATCTATTGAAGGAGTAAACTAAACAAGCACGATGAAAACATATAAAATAAGATATAAAAATACTTATAGTATAGACGATGTTATAACGACAGATACAGAAGCAATGATAACCACTGGACCAACAGAGCACGATTTATCGGAATCAAGAGAAGCCGCGTTAAAAGAACTGAAAGAGAACGGCAAATTATCACCGATACACAGAAACACACTACCAAACGATCCACGCGTTTTGGCTTCCATTTTATTGATGAGTTGAAAAGAGTCGAAAAGGGATTCCGAAGAAAAAGCCGTCTGGTGACACAGAATTATAATGACAGAGACTAAAATCGAATAAAAATAAAATCTCCAACAGTCGAAATATTTTCCCAATGCTTACTATTGGCTATAGCAGCATCATCGCAAAAAACTACTAGTCTTTTAAAGGGATATTTACCAAACATACGTCCAAAGTACGACATCATTCGAAATCCCCGTATATATCAAAACTCCAAAAAATAATTAATCTTGAGAGATAACACAGTTTGCAAGATGATGAAACCCCTTTACAGTATACCAAAAAGTGGATTACACCGGTATTTATCGTACGTAGAATATCACCTTGAGGAACTAGGAATAGTGAAAAAACGGACGAATCCATGCATGTCAATACGGAAGACAAATAGTAAATCAGTGGACATTGTAATACTCCAACTAGATGAATCTTTAGCCATAGGGACCGACAAAATCCTTAAACATGAAGAACTTGCTTAAAGTAAGTTGAAAATCAAAAAGAGAACCTTCCTCGAAAAAATACCATCGTTTTTATTGTACTCCCAATTCAGGAAAACCAGGATGGTATGATTCAAATTAATCGAAAGGACACGATACAAAAGATGCAACAACCATCGAATCCAGAAGAGTTAAAAAGCACAAGGGCTCCAGCACAATGTGTGGGGATTTTTTGTAGGCCAGACATTGCGCTTCATTTCAACTATTAGCCCTGGGAAAAAAATCTACAACTAAAGCAGGAATTGAACCGCTTACAAAGGATTGCAGAGAAAGTACTAAATTTCCACAACTTCGACATGGAAAACATCAGAATGGTCGTCATAAGTGACGACTCATTCGAAAATGTTAAAGAATACAGTAGTTAATTGGATTTATTGATTTTGCTAGTTGACAATTTGGGAACTTCAAACATTATATACTACACCTCAAACTGATGCAAAATAGTAACCAGGTCAGTATTTTCAGCAGAGGTCTATGCCATCAAGTTAACTTTCGACCACGCTTAAATAATTAGGGACATTATTGAGGAATTATTAAATGAAATGGTGGAAATGTATGCTTACGTAGATAGCAAGACGTTATATGTCGCAGCTAAATATGGTAGTACATGAGAAAAACTTCTCCAGATATACATATAAGCATTGAAGAGGAGCTACGAAAAGAGGTAATTGGCTTGGCATGATTGGATTTGGGAAAATTAACCCAGCTGACGTCCAAATAAAACCAATCGTGACTAATAATTGTCCACCTTGGAGGCTAATCGAAACAATCATATTATATGTCACTGCATTAGGATATGTTGCAGCATTGGAGGACGAAAGAAAAATTTTTAGCTACTACTTGGTAGGTACACAATTGTTATGGCTCCTCTACATATGCTTCCCTTGTTAAATGATGTCGTTCTATAGGTTTTGGCCGTGCTGCAAGAGTAAATGAGGTTAGTGGTAGATATCCCCCTTTATCGTATATATCTCCTTTGGTGTCCTGCTCAATTGGCTCCTTTACCTCGTTAACTGCAAGTGTAAATTGGTCATATTCCGCGTTCTTTGTCCGTTATCATTCTTCAATTTTCTATTCTATTCTTATCGTTGGGTTTTCCTCCAAACTGTGCTGCCTTCCCTCCCGTACACTTGACGTAGCCGCTACATGATCTAAGAGATTAGCTTTTTAATGTATAATCCCGATGGGGAACCGGGTTTCATGATTGGTTCAAGGGCCGTCGCAAATAATTCTGATTCGTTCAAGATTCGGATTGTATAGTAGGATTTATCCTCTTACTTCCGAGGAGAATTCTTTAACTGATCTGGTCACGGTGAGTATACATCAATTGATTATTTACTCTAGTTACTGTGTGGGTATATATTTATTCATTTGGTAACGTCTTGCTCCTCCTCGTGACGATCTAATCCCTTTCCTATTTATATCACTGCCAGTTCTGGTGTGACTCTAATCCGACACGTGTAATACGCGCCTTTTCTGTAGCAGATTTTAGTAATTAATTGTAATAAAGAAGATCATAAGCTTCATATGTCAGTTCTATGTTTCAAATGTCAGGTCCGGGTGATATAATTAATACTGTAGAGGTATGTTGTAACTTATAAGATACGTGATACTATCGGTCACCAAGTATTATATGGATAAATACGTTCATTTAAATGTTGATAAGAAGTGTCTTTACTTGTCTAGATCCGCTATTTCTCCCATCGATTTATGCCTGTACCATTTTTATGTCTACCCCTGCATGTCCCTCCTACTTGTCTTTACAACTACATTCCTTCCCACGTTCCTTCGACAATCAAATGTTGTCCACTTAACACTCCAAGCTCTTTGGTTTGTGCGTCGACACCGGTCGCACCGTAGCCCATCAAATGGCTTGTATGTCCGGTTTATTCTTTGTCATCACATCTCAGAGAGGGTTTTTATTCTTGATAAAAACAGGATTAGTAAGTCTGTCCGCTGTGTTGGAGGTCCCCGGTATCTAAATTAATAGGGCTAACTGTCCCTTCTCGTAACTTTCTTTAAAATTATAGATATCTATTTGCAACCGATTTTTCTTTTCACACGTTTCGCTGTCATTAACTACCATTGAAAATGTTCTGCTATGGACGTATGCTTCGATGTCTAGGCTTTTACCAAAACTTGCTGTCATCATGTCTCAAATTACATGCGCATAGTCAAAAGCTAGTAGAAATGGGTGTATTTCAGCAACCAACATGGACCTAGTGACTCGTTTACAACGATTACCAGCAAAATGCACAATATTAGCTTGACCAGTATTATCAGCTAATAAAATTGGATATCCGAGTTGGATTCTGTAACCACTAGTTTTCGTCAGTATCAGGCCGTTGAAAGTGAGTTGCTTTTCGTTGATGAAGCTTCTGTATTTGCTTAGAAATTGATTCGATGCTCGTTTTTCATCTTTCAGGAAGTTTTCTGATCCTAAGAAAGAGAGTCTTCGACGTAGAGAGCAACCATGCCATATAACTTGCCATTTTTATGTCTTACTATTCAAAAGGGTCTGCGTTTAAGTGTTTCATGTGTAGTTCAGCTAAATTATGGTAAAGCTATGTCAGATACCAGTGTTGGCCGCCCGCCGGTATGCGTATAATATCTTCTTAGCTTGGAAAGAATCTTCATCTGGTAGTTGAGTTTGACAGGTGGTTTTGATGAATACTGGATATTCTAATAATGTATTAGATTGAACATATTCTTGTGTTGAATCGGGTCTAAAAATTTGACAAGTTGATGAGGATGACGTAAGTAATAGCATCAGGCGTTGTGAAAATCTTTGAACAGTGGGAGATTTTTGTTGAAATCCGAGTAGCTCCCTGATCTTGATAGTTCTGTGCCACTAATCAGATTTTTTGACGGAGGTTCTTGTCGGCTTTATTGAGTTCATCGACAAAACTATTTCCAAAGATTATCATACCATGCGGAACTTCGTTCTTATTGATTGTCTGGAAGGTACCATTATTTATTAATCATTGCGGCTCTGCTTGTATTGATTCTTGAAAAACTTAAGTTGGGAGAAACTTCTGTCATTGCATCAATATCTGTAATGTCCGGGTTGTTATCTTCTTCTTGTAGTTTTGATGCGATGACATGTTTCACACATGTGGACCTGAAAAGGCTTCTTGCCCGTGTCGTTTGAACAACAGTCGTTTCGCCATCGATTCTGATAAACCGGTGCGGTCCTTCACATTTCTTGGACTTGGTTCTAGAAAACCAAACCAAAGCACTGTCAGCTAAATTTCTTAACTCCGCTGATTGTTCCCACCCTAGCGGTCCTCCGCTATTTGCAAAACCAATCCGAGTCGTCGCTTTGCTTGTTTGCGTTCAGCATACTCCATCCCCGTTTCGAATATAATCGCACGTCCGTGTTCTCTTCTGTGCAGTCGTTATGCGTGCTGATGGAGGTATGGCGCCGTAGAATAGGAGCATCTGCAAAAGTCCTTCGGGACCCGTTACGCTGTTAACTGCAAACGCCGCCAAGAGGAAAAATCTTCATTCGATTTTTAGTTTTCGGTTGATTCACGGATGGTAAGGTATGCGCGGCGTAAGGGTGTTGAGGCCTACTCGAGTCTTTTGGTCTCTTAAGCTTTTGATTCTTCTACTCTTTATACTTTGTTTCCTTCTATAATGACTTTCTCAATGTCCTGTATAATGTCGTCTTTCACCTTCTTCTAAAGATGAACGTAGTCTCTATATTTACTTATTAAATAGCTACGGCTACAAATCCGGATTCTTTGCATTCCTGCTTAGGTCCTGCTTTCTGTCGATTCTGTCAAAGAGTAGTCGCAGTCTGGGTATTGGTTAAGTGAATATATACGGGGTTATGCAATTATGGAGATTATTAGAGAAAAGCGCTGGTCCGGTTAGTGATTCATATGTCGCTTCGGCTCGATAAGTAGCCGCTACTCGCGATGTGAGTCGTAGACCTGGTACGGTGAAGTACCTTCACGGTCTCGATTGTCTGGAGGCGGGTCACCACCTCCAGATGTAATTCGTGGGAATTACAACAAACGTCGAGTGGACGCTCTCGCTATATCGTAGGTTATTACCAGGAGATAGGCTGTGCTGGTTTTAGTTGACAGTCCAAATTCGGTCCGGTTATACTTCTAGAGTATCGATGAGAAACGAAATTAATTATTCAAGTGTCTGAAATTTGTCTACCTCAGTTTCTTTCTTCTTCGTCCACGATGAAGGAAAAGTATGTATATCAGAAATTTGGGATTGGAATAATTCCGATCGATATCGCTCAAACTACATATAAACGTGTAATAGTATTGTGCTGAGATCGTTATTCGATCTACAGTAAATATTATTTTCAACTTACAACGTGTACCAAAATATCATTCGGTAATTGAATGAAACGATGTGTTGCCTGACAGTCAGTACAGCACACCGTAATTTTGTACAGAACACCGTAGTGTTTTTAGTAGGGTATCACAATTCCTTATACGCTCGCCCTGTTTGTCTGTTGTTCTCTTTTCCTTTCCTTGATTGTTCGCAGTTATTGTTATTTCCGCGGTGCACTCCTCTTCGTGCCTCTCATCTTCGTATGCGTAACCATTTCACCGTCATCGTTGTCATCTACATTCATCAGGGCAAATCGTCACCACTTCCCGATGTACGTACCACCATCATCATTAATCACGCACCGCCATCATCGTTATCATCTACATTCATGATTAATCCACACTGCCATCATCATGTGAATCACACATCATCATCTTCCCTAATCACGCACCATAATCGTCATTATCACGCACCATCGTCCATTATCACGCACCATCGTCGTCATTATCATGCACCATCGTACATCACTATCACGCACCATGATCCCCATGAGTGTCGCACGAACGTAATTCTTCGATGTTGATAACATTGACAGTTTTGCTAGCCTTCTCTTTTCTCCTTCCCCCTTGAATTTTCTTAGTAACCTCCCCTTTGCTCCTTGCCTTCTTAATGCCCCCTTTTCACGTGTTAGTTATGGCAGTCCCTGATTAGCTCACGGCATACTGATTTACTTATGGTAGTCTTCGATTGGCCCACGCCTTGATGATCCTTCCTTCTCACCAAATGAGGACGCTGTGCGGGAATACGTTGAATCGCGAGCTCCGTTGGAACTATGTGGTTCAGCCCTGTGGTAGCGGTCTGATCAGTATCGGTCGCGAAGAACGCTCACTGCTACTGAATTGTACCACGCCTAAATTTTCAGCTAGCCGTACGTGGTGACGTCGTTGTCTGAAGTTTTCTTCCTTTGCTGATTCAATTGGTACGGTATGGGTGGTTTTTTTGGTAATAGGTACGTTATTTACTTTTACTTCCCTTCTCGTCAGGGCCGGTATGTATACTCTTTTTAGCTAAGGAAATTGAAGCTGATATATTACAGGTGTGATATTATCCTTCCTACTGGTAGTAGAATTGTTGCAATTTGAATTGCTTCTAATTCTACATTGAATTCTAGATACACGTGTGAGGAAATTAGTAAGAAGTCTGGTGTATTGTGTAGTGTAGATGGTACTTGTAGTTTGCGTTTTTCCACGGTGGCATGTACTGTCTGACCGTACCCTTCGGTGTGTGTTGTGCAGTTTCCATTTTTAAACCAATTCCCCCCTCCTATTTCATTTACTCCCTCCTACGTTTTTGACAAGCAAGTTGTAAAACGCTTTAACACTCCCACGACTGCGGTTTGTGTGTCAAAACATTTGACAAACCGAGCGCGTGAACGTCCAACTTATTCGTATCCATCAACTTCCAAAGCGGGTTCGAGTCCCCAATAACGGCTTTGGTGAGGTCATCGGCGGGGTTGGTGTGTCCGGGCATCCAACTGAGACGCGAGAGCTCACCATTTGCGAAACTTTTGCGTAACGGAAAATGGCAATTTGAAGTCTTTTCTAAGTAGTGCTGCTGTCTTTTCCGATAACGTCGAAATGATTCTTTGAATATCCGTAAGCTTCT
>JAULBU010023676.1:0-18417 GCA_032358235.1 Odonthalia washingtoniensis
ATAGAGTAGCTAAGGGGACTTGTTGAGAAAAGACTAATTATATAATAGGTAGGACGAACATTGGAGAAGGAGGAATATCTTTGAGATAGGACGTTAGGTCAGTGGGAGGCAGCACGAAAAAGAACTACGTGTATTTGTGGCTGCGCAGTATACACTTGGAGGCAATTGTGGTATAGATTCTACATTAACTACCATCACCAATTTTGTTTATTGCAAAACAGTGTCATCTGATGTCCTTGATTTTGTCCGGATCATGTCTTATATGCTTACTGTCCGCGGATAGTAACAAAGTACGAAGTCCTTTGGGAAGTGAGATACAAGATTCAAAAGGCAGGTGAACCCTCATACTTTTATTATTTGCATGTTCGCCGAAGTGAAGAAAAACAAGAAGAAATTTTAATTATAAAAGATGATTTTTCTGGATATGTTCATCTAAAGGCATGTAAACATGAAGATTCGATAACTGCATCAGATACATTACATGAATATTCTTCAAAGTTTTCGCCAGTTCTAAATTGGTTCTTCGACCAAGGGCCGCATTTTCATATTTTCAAATGTTGCACGATTATTAGGAGCAAGACATGATTTTTCAACAGGATATGATCTTTGGTCCAATGAAATAGTCGAAGCAGTCTATAAACAGGTACTTCATGGAATAAGTTCATTCTCTTTGGACTTAAAAGTACCAGAATATCAATGGCCTCGCTTAGCCCGTGGAATTCAATCCATTATCAATAATTCACCATCCCGTCGTTTAAATGGGCTATCTTCGTATGAAGTACATGCAGAACAAAATGTGGGAATCCTCTGGCTGAAGTCCTTTTAACTCCTGATAACCACATCACTGAAACTACTGTGGCTGATTTAGAAAACTGTAGGACCTTACAGTGCATTAAAATCCGGAATATTCATGACAGTTTGGACAAAATGAATCGTGATGTGGAGAGATTTCAGTCTGCTGAAAGAAGCGCAGTAATCCGTCGACATAACAAAAAACTCATATTCGAGAATATTCTTCTATTGTTGGAGATTATGTCGTCGTCAGTTGCATGGAAGGAGAAAGAACTAAAGCTTCAACAATTTAGCTGAGACCAAGACGAGTAGTAACTATTGGAAATCAGTTTATAGTTGTTGTGGAACACCTTCTCATCTGTACGACATCCAAAGTACACATATCCCGACTTGACCATATGTCGATTCATAATTCGGTGTTTCAGTCGAGTTTGAACCTATTGCTGACCGTAATGATAACATTTTACAAATAGTGACAAAATTTGAAGGAATTAGAGAAAGTAGCAATGGAGAAACGTAAATACTAACATCTTGGGAAGGATTACAGATAAATACCTGGGATCCATTTATTGTAATGGCTGAACACGTTCTGCTACTTCTCTCCGAAGTTTTGGATTCTCATCGTTCAAGTCGAATGATACGTAAGACCGGCAAGATATTCAAAGTAGCTGCAGAGGGCGATGTGATGAATCCAAAATAAGTTTTAGAGACTCTGAAAGTATTTCGAGCTGAAATCTCCAATTAGAATACACTGCGACTGTACTTATAATTATTTGGATTGGGAATCTCTCCTACTGATTTAATTTTCCATTTAAATAATGCTGACTCTACTACATTCAATCTCGATTCCCATTATAACTCTATTTCAAATTCATATCTTCAGTAGCTGAATGATAATCTGTTTTATATATAAAACATTAATAAAAACCATGTCTCAAAAAGAATAGAGACAAGAAGATTTCTATCTTTATCTTTTTAGACAAGCACCTGTAACTTTTTCTGATTATTAAAGTGAGTTTCAGGCGCGGTACATCACAAAACTATGCCCCCATATAAAAATACGACGTCACTTACACAACATTCACAATCGAGACAAATATCCAAAACGCGTTCTGAAATTTCGGAAAGACCCATCAACTATTAATCTCCAGATGTAGGACCACTCACAGATATTCCCGTAGATCCGGGACATGGCCTTTAATTATGCACCTCTGCTCACAAAATCAGAATTATCGTACAAAGTGGCATTTTCCCTGCTTTATCAAATATCTTCATCATCCGGTATCATTCAAACATGATCGTCATGCACGTAATTAGATCTTCCCAAACAACGCCACCGACCAAATAAACCCCCTCATGAGCTATCTGATGACACAATATAGAGAGATACACTTGGTCCTATTCGCCCCAGATCTAGTCGATACCATAATTACATTGTCACCTTTGTGGATGAGGATCACATTACTTCAAATAATTCTCCAATTATAACTGCATACAAGAAACCACAACTACTCCACACTACCCCAATCAAATTCTCTTGCAGAACGTACCAATAGAAAAATAATGAATGCGGCCAGATGCCGCATTGGCCTACTGACAGGGATTGGACATACTTATTCAATTTGATTTATACTTATTCACTAAATTATAAATAAGTATTTCTCCCGCATAAAAAAGTTCGAATGTGATTGGTCCACGTGTTATTTGGAAATTACGATTTTTGTGCTTCCACTTATGCTCCCACTTTGCTTACCACACTTTATCTCTCTCACGTATATTATTTGAGACCCTCTGTGTGTCAATTTGTTTTCATGCCTGGGGAAGATCACACTTAAATATTGAACAATAAAAAGTTCACAAGAGTGGCACGTTTATCGTTTATCGCCCTCATTCGCGAATAGGCCTCACGCGTAACAATCTTTGTACGCTGGAGGACGCCGAGAGTTTTACAGTTGCCTAAAGGTAAAACATCGTGCGCGGAATTATACTTCAAGAAGCATTTAGTAAAGTATACTTTTTCCACTTTTCTTCATTGCCTTGATTTTTTCATTTGTCTTCGCTAATTATCGCTGCAAGACCACTGTACACTTTAATATTAAACCTTCACCGAAAGAGAGAGTGGGAACTTGAACGAACGGCTTTGGGTTAGACTACTGGTGATACAGTAAATTTACTTGCTGCAGTAAATATTCAAAGCCCGTTTGTGCGACTGTCTAGGAATACCTGTGTCAAACAAACGCTCTTTTGACGCTGCTGAACGTGAAACTTGGGAAAATCTGGTTTCAGATCCAGTGCTGTTAACACACGTCACCTGGGAGGCACTGCTGAATGTGGGTGTTCTATTGTTGGTAAAAGTATTGTAGTACACGGTCGTATCGAGATTCAATCTTAAAATTTCAATTCTCGAAAAAAGAAAGTAAAAGTAATTTTAATAGTAATTAATGAATTTCTATTTATTTACATTAAACGGTTTGGTCATATACAAAAAATTAGACGGTACAGATTTATTCATTTAATTTATCGTCCTTTGAACGCTTTGTGGTTACTATATAAATAATGGAATCATCATAATTTCATTGCAAAGAAGTTGAATCATTTATGATTCGTTGTATTGCTAAAAAATTAAAAATTGATGGTTTATTAGTGCTGTACAAAGAGCACATTACCCCAGATAACATAAGGGGTGTAACTAATGCAGTACGACGAAAATGCGGGATGAATTGGAAAATTCTGGCGTTCCCTGTGGCCGTGGGTCTGGTGATAGTATTCAATATCGTTCGTTAGGCCTCAATAATCCAGAAGTTTCGCCAATAACTAATGAGACTAAAAGTGAGACTTTATATTTTCCTTGGAATGTTTAGTTCAATGCAAGCAATTCTACAAAGCGAGATGTTTTAAAATTTCTTCGTAATAAAGAAGACCAGCATGCGGGGCCATATGATGGACCAATAATTTATTCCGTGAAACGTCGCTTCTTACAAGACTGTGATGCTTTTGACATTCCAGATGAACAAATTATCTACATTACACATTATGTTTTGTGACGAATCCCTTCGTTATTTAATAGATCAAGTAATTCAAAATGTCAAAAACGTAGATGAAAATTTCAACAGGTTACAATCACACTTTATGAGGCCAGCACAGAGAGAAACATACACCAATGAATGGAGTTCTCCTCGCTTTAAGGACATGAAATCGAAAAACGATTCAAAGTCGAACTTTAAAATTTTTGATCTACTCTTTCCACGAGTCCGTGACCTGCCAACATTTCTGGGTGATAATTTATTGGTGATGCTTATCATTCTACATTGATGCTACGAGACTGTATTATAAACTCCTTTACTAATTACAGTGATGACTCACCGTAAATTACTACTGATAATTATGTAAAGGATTTGTTTAATATAAAATGTACTTTGAAAGATTATAATTATGATCTAGATAACGTACTTTCACCTATGAACATTTCTGAACAACCGCAAGTGAACATGAGAGGATTTACTACAGTTTGAAGCCCCATATTTTTCACTTGAATATAACATGGAGCATGAGACTATGAATCCATGCCATGAATACTAATTTCATTACCAAGCCGGATTCAATCCTTCTTTCAATCCTATTCTAGTTGTAACACAGAAAAGTTTCAATATAATTGTCAATATCACATTTAATGGATGTTGTCTTGATGAGGGTGCATCACAACCGATGAATGGTTTGAACCAATTGTTTTCATATATTAATTTTTACCACATACCGAAAGAACTTCTTCGCATTCACCCGTTGAGTATATCCATCAAATTTGGGGGAAAGGGAAACAACAAAGTGCAGGTGAGAAGCTTAGGAACACTTATTATACGCTTTTATCTTCCTGGTCACAGCTACTTTGACTATAAGTAGCTATTAATTATTAACGATTTTCCTATACTGATTGGATTACAAAAAAATTAACCCCTGCACAGTTACAGACAAAAATCAAACAAATCTAGCTACAACAACTCGCAATTCTGTTGGCGTAACACTCCAACTTACTCAAAATTTGGACCATTTGTACTACTCTGGTCCTCCATACAACTAGTACTCATTTTCCATGCGTGAGCTGCCTCAAATTCACTGAAATATCGGTCATCCCCTACCGGATCCTCTTACAGCGCATTAAGCTGTATATATCCTATTGAGACTGGTGCGCCTTATTTGAACAAATTACAGGAAGTCACAAACGAATGAAAAGGATTTCAGATCTTCACAACACAACTTAACCGATATTGTACAGTTTTTCCAGACCAATGTGTATTTAATTATAACGTTGCTGTAGACGTAATTTTCTTCAAACAACAACCTGTTCTTCACGTTGTATGCGGTCAAACACACTTTTATAGTGCTATTTTACTACCTAAACAGGATTCGTACACAATTTCATACTTCTTTATGACTATCTAGGTTGTTCTCTATATTGGGATTCGTTATGATATCTGGGTGGACTAAGCTAAAGCCTTCCTCTCAGTATAATTCAGATCATTGGAAACATCACTTGGATGTAATCTTGTTCCTATTGCTGTTGAAGCACACCGGTATCTAATTGCTGAAAGATACCAAGATCCTCTTCTCCCAATCGTAAATAAACTACTAACTGATCATCCTTCCGCACCACTTAACCTTATTATCGATTATGCTAGTCTATATAAGTCACATACAATAGGACCTGATGGGTTCACACAAGCTTTCCTAGCCTTTGGTGCGCAATCACAGTTACGAATTGGAAATTATGAACAACAACCACAAACAACCGTGAATAGGATGGATTTAATGACAACAGCACGCAGAGAATATGATGAAATTGTTTCTCAACTTCGTACAAAACATTCCCTACATGCAAATGAACCTAACGAACGTATTCATGATGCTAAGCCAGTAGATGAAGTGATGGCTTATCGTGAGAAGAGGAGCTGGGATGGTCCATATACCTTCTCATATCATGATAGAAAACTATCAGTCGTATTGTATGAGAAAGGAATTGAACACATATTTCATAGTACGATGCTGGAACCATACTCCTGTCCACATCTATCTATACAAGATCTACTAACCCCCACACAGATAAGAACAAGAGTGATCCAGAAGTACAATTAATTGAGATGGTTTATGGTGGTAAATACCCCCGTTTTAATAAAAGTCGGCAGAAAGAGTATGATGGAATTTTATCAAAAGGAGAAGTATGGGTTTTCAATAACGCAGACCTACCTACAAAATAAAATATCATCAGTAATCGCTTCGTGCTATGTATCATATATCCGGGTACTGATACATGACGAATTAAGGCCCGATGGATTCTTCAAGGACACACTGAAAAATACCAGTATAGTATTTCCAATAGCTCTCCAATGCTCATACGTATGATGTTCCGCATAACAATTTCGATATCAGTCAATCTATTCAATTCAAATATATGGACCCGTGATGTAGAACAAGCAGACATGCAACCGAAACCTCCTGACATAGATGTTTACACACTACCACCTCCAGGAGCTCAACTTCCAACACCGAAAATTCTAAAGATTGAGCGCTCTCATTACGGATGAGTAGAATAAGGGTATTTCTTTTTCGATGTCTACCATCCCATATTTACGCTTGATCCTAATATGAAATATTTTGCATTTGATCCATGCTTCTTATTTCAAACAAAAAAGAGTGAATTAACTGGCCTCAATGGGTTAAAAACCGATGATTTACAATAGGCTGGAAGTAAATCATTCCAAAAACAAACATAATTTGCTACCAAGTCTTTTATAACACGAAAAAACATGGTTCCACCTTGTCGTTTTATAGGATACCTCATTGAAGATGTTGATGGTTCATTTCATTTTTCCCAAGATCTACACATTGATAAACTGACCTCCATGAATTCCAAGCACATTTGCCATGATATATTTCACACCATAAGAGGGCAGCTACTTTTCACTCCACATTCAAGCTGCCCCGACATATCATATGGTGTTTCGAAACTCTGTTAGGTTCCGTACACAGAAACTATTTTGTTGAATGTTAAGCTGTTAAACTCAATCGTTAAACATCTCAAGAATTACAGGTCCATGAAAATAAAACATCCAAAACTCAACAGTACACAGTTAAATATTTTGTTTTCGTAGATAGTGGATATAACACCAATTTGGACTGCACAAGTCAACTAGGTCTATTAGTATTCATCACAGATGATTAAAACAATTGAAATTTAATTTATTGGTGCTCTTCCAAGTGCCAACGTGCAACTCGGTCTATGCTAGCTGATGAGAAATATGCATTCTATAAGGGCTTTGTTTACGGTATGAGCATCAAATTACTGTCCAAGTCAATGTAATTGAATGTTCCTCTATACATATTCACTGATTCGAAAGAGTATTTTTGATACCATTACAGCCTCTAAGCGTTTGTGTGAATTATGTTTGATGAATGATATTGCATAAATAAGACTTGCCTATCGAGAAAATGAAATCATAAATCTTGGATTAAATCGGCGCAAAACATTGCCGACAATTTGACTCGTCATAATGGTAAAAAACTGCTTCATGATGTTATGAATAATGGTCGTGTAAAATTCATAATTGAGCAGTGGGTATACAAAACTGATACTTTGCATTTTAAAAAGAAGAAGAAAAGGCAAAAGAGTGAATGTGATTGATGCACGTGTTATTTGGAGATTCCGATTTTTATGCTTCCACTTATTCTTTCACTTTGCTTACCACACTTTATCTCTCTCATGTATATTATTTGAGACCGTCTGTGTGTCAGTTTGTTTTCATGTTTGAAGACAATCACACTTACATATTGAACAATAAACAGTTCACAAAAACGACGCGTTTATCATTTATAGCCTCATATACTAAATAAAATTTTAATTATATTTGACTTCGTAGTCGTCGTTCATCTTTCATCAACTATTACACTCTACTATTCTCACTGTACGAATCACAGTGTAATCATTTACTCTTTACTGTAACATACTATAAGTTTGAGGGCAGGATACACTTTAGTCGATCATCTAATGTGTATCCCGCGATAGAATAGAAACGTTCACAGAGATTAGAGGCAGGAAGGATGAAACGAAGATCAATATAGTCCGAAGTCTTATTCTCTTTTTCCATTTTGCGCTTCTTCATGACGGCTTTGGTGAACGACATACGTGTAATCTCATCTGTACCACTTCTTCTAGGTATTTGAATAAGTAGAGGTGTGAATGGCCTTCTTCTCCTGTGTAAATAGCATGTTTTCCTGACTGCGCTGCACCTTTATAATTTCGGATTAGATCACAACATTCTCTACGGTTGGGGAATTTTCTTCCAGTCCGTTCTTAGTGCTTCAATGTCGATGGAGGATAGCCTCAAATAGATCCCGTACATCTGCCATCGTCGTATGTTCTTCCTGCAACTGTAGTGCCATTGAATCCCGATCTGACAAAATCTTACAAATACGTCTAATCCGTGCGTACTTTTCGTCTTCCGGGAGCATATCTATGACTGGGTTCATTAAGCTGCACAATAAATTCCTGTACAAAAAGGTACCGTTTGAGCATGTAATATGTAGAACTTCATTTCGTCGCGGTTTTATGTTGCGATTTAAGTGGGTGCCAGACGTAGTTCCGCAGCAGGGATTTGGTATGAAAGATTTTTAGATACATCATTCTGTATTGGTGAAATTACCAATACCTAAAAGAGCACCGATGTAGTATTATGTAGTTCAATTATGCATTGGTATGAACTATATAGAAGAAATGACTGCTACATATGTACCCTCCGTCATATAAGCTTGGAAAAATGAGAAAAGAAGAACATTCGTGGAAGGACAAAGTCTCGACAGATGCAGTCATTGTATGTTTCACAGAATTCAAAAAACAAAAGATATTATCAGTAGCTGTTCAAAAGCACCTTCGTCAAGAATTGACATGTAGCCATGCCCGCTGACTTACCTACGTCTTTGTCGTTACGAACTTTGTCGTTAAACATTTTATATTCTTCGATTTTTATCTTATCATCTTCTCCTTTTAAATAGTTCTCTTTTATATCTTTTTCCATTTTCGTTCTTATCTTTAACGCATTCAAGAAACTGTTTTATCGTTTTATCCGGATGATATTATCATGTTAAATGTCAACACGAGTGTTTCTATGCTTAAAAGATAATTAAAAATTCGTTAAAAGGCATTGCTGTCATTTTTATTGGTATTTAAGTAGAAAAATTTTGTAAGCAGCGATACCCACTTCACTATCGTATTGTCAATGGCGGGTAATTCGATCTTCATACGGTCCTTGTATTTGATCGAGGGGATCTCGAGTTAGTTGGCTGATTGCTGAGGCCGCAAAACTGGAGTCTAGGGCTTGTATGGCCCCATTCATAAATCAGGTTAAAGGAGGCATCCGGAGTCCAAAATCAAGGCGAAGGATGCATCTCGGATGCACTTTCTAAAAATTAAAGGACACCTCTTCCAAATTCTCCTGTAACCATTACAGAAATCAGTGATATACAGGGAGTAGAACTTGAAAGACGAGCTGTTGAACAGGAACGAAGCAGATTACGTCAAAAGAATATATCAAAATGTTACATACTCAAAATTAATGAGAATACCACATTTGTCCTACTATCGTTTAATTCGTTTCGACAATTTGATGATTGCCAGGGAATTTCGCACGTACACAAACTCCACCAGGAAGACGACAAATTAATTTATAACTTCCGGCTATGTAACCGAAGCTACACAGGTCGACACAATTACACTATACAAGAAACAACGCAGTATTATTCAAAAACTTTTTGTAGAAATTCAATGATATGGGCGACTCTGCTAGAGAGAGGGATCGGAACGAATTGGAGAAGAAAGGTTTTAAAAAACTGTATTAACATCTGAGTAGGTTGTACACCTTGAATTAAACATGAAAGATGTGGGAGAGGCTCTAAAAGAAAAATTAATTGACCTTTGATTCAATAAATCATCACAAAACCATCCATATTTTACAAAACCATCCCATATGTTCCTCACCACGGAGTCATCTAATGAATTTGAACTTGGGTATAGCTGCAATGGAAGAAAAGATTACAATTGAGGGAAGTTATAAATCACTTATCTACTGTCGTACCTACCAATATGACGGAGAGCATTCGTTCATTGCACTTTTACAGGTTTACAGTGATAAATCACACACATATCTAAATCAGCTACATGTACATTTTCTGAATTTTGAGGATTCATATAGTAGAAAGAACATTACGTATTATCAGTCAATTTTTGCACATCTGCCAGTTGATGTTTTTCATGTGAGACGATGGGTAATGTGGCCAAATTAGTGTACACATCCAATACATGCAGAAGTGTCTGCATAAAACCGTGGAAGAGTGTTGGAAGTTCTTTCAAAGAAATCGTTATAGGGAATTTTGTTTAGTTCCGCTGAGGGAAATAGGCTTTGTGGTCATATGGTACTCACGTCTTACATTTTTGAGCTCTCTAAAGCAGAATATATGTCAAGCACTACGCTAGGAAAATTAAACCATATCCTTTCCATCGATGTCTAGTTACGAAATAGAAGCTCTAGTTTCCAAATAGTGTGATCGAACTATGAAAAGTACGTTAAATATGATATGTAAGTAGGATGGAGGAGAAAAATCTGTTATAAATCAATTTATGTATATTTAAATGTTAATCACGCACCAAGTTTAATATGATTTTCCTTCCGTCCACCTTATACTTCTGTTTAAATTCACGCAATATTTACTTTCAAACTACTCCATTGCTTGTCACTTGGAATTTATCGTTTGCTAAATGGGAGTGAAACAAAGCTTTTTTCGTTACGGTACTTCAATTATTCTACTTTTGAGGAACGTCGGAAATTTTCCTTGATAAGGAAAGTCATATTAAGATTTCTCAATCTGCTCCTTGCTGAAGCTGAGAAAGAGTCTGTTGAATATGGTCTCCATGTAGAATTTGCAAAGAGCTCCGTTAATTGTAGGTTCTCCTGCTTATTTACGAAGACAGGTTTGATGGGGACGCTGGAGGCAGCGGAATACAACACAGCCGATATGGTATCCCAGTTTTAGGATCGATTATTGATCGCTGCTGTAGTACTGTAAAGGATCCTAATAATTCTGATGTCTTTTCGAAGTATATTCTACTAACGCAAAACATCTATCTAGATGGAAAAATACTTTCATGGTCTCAGATAGAGCTGCTGAAGATCAGATTCAGGCCAACTCTGGCCTTGTGTAGACTTCAACTGACACTGAACACTTTAAAATTCGTGGTCACAACACATATAAAAGATATCAGTTTTCCTCAATGGGAACTTCGAAGTGGTACATGATATATCACCAGGTGGGTGATTCGAAGAGGACTGGCGGTGTGAGTTATTTAGACTATGGTTTGTACGAAAAGTCTTACGAAACTTCTAGGAATAATAATGGTATGTCTTCGGGGAGACGGAATTCATCCATTTCTGAGACAATTCAAAGGAAGGAGAAAGGGATAGTGAAACGGAGATATTTGATGGTGGAGGGTTACCGTAAGGATTCTGATAGTAGTTATAAAATATCAACGAGAAAGGATAGATCTAACAGAGTAAGAGATGTCAAGAATGACGCATTTTCCAAAAGAGCTGGACCTTCATTTACATTTTTTGAACTGTCGTGCATGAGTAGAGATATATACAATAAGCTAAAAATAACAAATCAAAGAAGTCAGTGTTCAAATTTTGTTACAAACATAGGTATTGTGCTTGATGAAGATAGTATTCAATATTTAATTAAATTATCAAGGGAGTACTTAGTAGAGGGGTTTCTCGGCCTCTGAATCGAGGCATACAAAAGTACAAGTAACAGCAACAGAATTAGTATATGAATATACAGATGCACCTCTAAAACGTATGAAGTAGAAAGGTGATGAAGTCAATATTGATAAAACAGCTCATCGTAGGCCAGAACGGATTGTTTCGAATAAATTCTTCTATATATCAAAAAGTCCTCATTTAGATTCTCAGTAGTGATATAAGATGTTTGTGAAGAAGAAAGTGACGTAATTGATAGAAGAGTGAGAATTGAATTGCATGGAAATGTTGAATGTGAGCTTTGTTTCTTTCAATTTTACGAAGAAATCAGCTACAAACAACTGAAAAGTGTAAAGTGGATAACAAACTGGGTTGTACTTGTTTTCAATGGCCGAAACGCAATGGGAAAAGAGAAAAAACATCTCACAGAAATCACTTTAGCTCCGATTCGTTTAAGAAATTAGGCGTATTGAAAATTATGCACGAGCTGATGTAGAGGTAGATAATTTAGCAAACGTAGATTTACGCAGGCAACAATATGAAAAGTTGAGGCTCGGTGAGAGTGGATAGTATAAACGTATTTTCTTATGCTAATTGATGTTATCGACCCATTGCGAATAATACAAGTATGAATATCGACAGGAACAGTCACAGAATGAGGTGGAATATGTCGATAAAGTTTTGAAATATAAAGATAATAATATTATAATATTGGTTGCATAGTGATATTTTGGATTAACGGAAAAACCCGTCATTTTAAAAACATTTCATACAGTCATTTAGAGCATCACAATCAGTGTTCGAAAGGAATATAAAAAGGAGGATTGAACCTTATTTTCCAGGTTAATCAGTGCAGACAACATTAAATTTAACGATTGAGCGCTCAATAATTTGCTCAATATCTGCCCGAAACTTGAGCAAATTATTGAGCAGTACCTAATTTGATTTTAATTGAAATTAATGATTGGACTGCAGCCAATAATAATAATCCACCTTGACAACTACAACTGTACCGCCTACAACCGCAGTTTAAATACTAAGACCAGTACATACAGTGCTACACGACTCTTTGATGGACATGCCCAATTGAGCACAATAATTTTGGCTTGAAAGTAGATTTGAGCAATTTTTTACGCTAAATCATAATAAATTCTGCTCACAAATATTCACCACTGATTCTCATGCTCTTAACATAATACACCGCCGAGGGATAATACTAATAAAATACGAACACGTTTAATTTTTAATTCAAAAGTACTTGTTCCCTTAATTTGGAAACCTTTACCGAAAAATTCTTTCATCAAAACATTCTTTCAACAAACATCATTCAACAACTCGCTGTACCATTGCAATTTTATTCTACTAATTAAAGGACATAGAAATACGGTTCATTGTAAAATTTACCATCCGTCAGGATATTCGACAGCATCGAGAATCTCAGTGTCAGATTACTCGTCCAATTAATTCTTTACTTCATGAACAAAACAATATTAATAAAACTCCTCATCACTACCGCTCAATAAATTATCTCTTCCCACAGGTATATTTCCATAATATCAGCGGACATTTTACAGGACCAAATGTTATTCTTCATTGGAGTCATTATCAATTTCATTATTTGAATCATAATATTTCTCTTCACTAAACGGTTCGAAACTATCATCAGTCTCCTACAATTCCAGGACAATTACAAGCAAACCGACTTAACGCAATGTCACTGACAGACTGGAAGTCAACGAAATATAATAACGTCCCTTTCTATGGTTCTTGAATGATACTGTGTGGCGTCGTCTGTCATTTGGCAACCCTTTAACCTCATATACATTACGAACAACATTCAATTACCATGCTATCAACTTTAGGACTGTTCCGGCTCCGATTTCTTATTCGTCTCCTCCTTAACTTCCATAAGAAACTTATTCAAAAGTTGTGATGAAGCACCCGGTAAGTACGATTTGTAAATTCAAGCCATTTCCATTAGTTTTGTTCCGCCTATCTCTACAAAATTATTTTGATTAACGTCTGAAACATTACCAACAGTACTTGTTTCATTCCTTTCAGTAAAATGCTTAGTAGATCCAGGAAAAACGGTTTTTGTAGATGAATCGTCCAATAATTCGGCTTCAGGTTCTTAACTACCCGTATTGTCAAACCTGCAGATGTGATTATTGTAGACATGATATAATCCAATCTATATACCGTACATATACTACCTTCGTAGTTTTCTGTATTTTCATGTAGTCGAAATATTTTAAAATAATTCTTTGCTGCTTCGTTTCCAAATGGAACTTTGACATCCCCTTTGTAAATTGGGTTATGTTCCTCACCATCATTTGAAATATCACAATCTTTCATCATTAGAAGTAGACAAATATCTGTGTATTGTACATTTCTCCTTTTTATCATGTAGTGAACTCCGTTTCGAATACGTCCGTACAACTTACCGTAATAGTCCTTCATTTTTTCTAAAGTTGACTTAGACTACCATTTGGACCAATTGTTTGTCTGGTACTAGTTAGACGGTGGTATCCCAAAGTTGCGAAATAAATATTTTTAACATATCTGTTACTTGAACTGATATTATGTCCGCATACTGTCTCCATTATACTGACGAGTATCGTTTTGATTGAGACGCATTCGTACACTTTTCTTTCTAATTCTCAACATGGTTGTGTGTGGACTTCCAAACGAAGAATTGTAACGAAGATCTGTCCCACGAAGTTCGATACTGTATTCTGTTTCGAAGGACAATTGGTTCCATAAATGGTTTCTTCCATTGAACATGACGGGTAATATGCATAATGAATTTGGATTTTTCCATCATTCTTGATTTCGTAAAATACTAAAGGTGCTCCCTTTGAATGACTTGTATTCTCATCTTTCCCACTCATCTAAATTTAATCAATGCATGAAACACATCTTCCACTCCAATATCGTATCCTCCCATCATGATCCTTTACTCCATTTCTGTTTCGCTCTAATCCACGAATGTCTTGACACTATGATGAACACATCTTCTAGATTTATTCATGACAACATATGGACATATTGTCGCAACATTCTGGTATATACTTTTTAATACTAAGTGGTACATCATCATCGCTCATCTCCTTCAGCAAGTGGACTCAGAAAATCTTTCTCTCACGACGCCAAACTTTCCCCTTCGAACTAACAAAGTAACTGCACGTAACTGTTGTAAAATCGTTTGTTCAGTCTTCATTTTCAGCACAAACAACGCTTATTTCCAACTTTTCATTATTCATCTTCCTTAGCTTACACATCTCCCCTATAATCGTATGGTAGCAAAACTTTGTTGAGTGACTATCTTAGAGTTTTCTACTTCACTTTTAAGACTCATTTTCATCCTTTGCATTCAATGTTAATGTGTTCCTCTTTTCAAGTGCGGAAATTTTTGCATGAAAGATCCCGTCATCCGAATACTCATATTCTACCGCCTATTCGTCATCATTACCTCTTTCAGAATTAACTGTTCCCTCAATTGAGGCGATTGCTCTCTTGATTTATATCCCGCCGTCCTTTAGTTTTTGAGGACCTTTCTTTCGATCATCATCACCATCATTGAAAATAGATGGATTGGAAATGGTTTTTTCGCAGAAGATTTTACCCTGCGAGTATACACAACTGTATTTACACAGAGACTAGTCACTATTTACTCTATTAATTCCCTAACTGGGTTGGTTGATGGAAAAGGGATACGTCTAGAATTTTTCCTATCCTATTTCCTCACTATTTTCCTTACGTCTGACATTTCAAGTTCGGGATGTGTTGGTATTGTTGATTCATTGTATTTTGTACTGATAAACAGTAGCTTGCTTGATGAAGATTGGTATAAATGACTTGTAACATTATTATTTTTTGTATGTGGTTAGGACTGTGGAATATTATATTGGCATCTCAGAGCCAGCCGGTTTAATAGGCGATGGTGGTACATATGGTCCATTATTTCGTGGTGGTTACACAAAACATTTTCAGCTGTTACGAAACATGTTAATATTTCATAGCAGCTATTTAAAAATTGAAAGTACAGTAGAATAATTCGGCATTGAGTCAAACGTCATTACGAAAGAGCTAAAACATTTTGAATGATCTCAAATTGACATTGATTGAATTTCCATATGCCGTCATACAATCCATGGAATTCGGAGATGCCAAATCAGTATTGCTAAATAAATTTCGAGATCCCATTATTAATTAAATGCTGTTATTCTATGATGATTTTCTGTTACAAAACAGTACATTGAAAGTACAGTAAAGTATGTCGACATTTATTCCAAAGTTAGTTTGAAAAATCAAACACAATTTCAAAGATGTCAACTGTTTATTGATTTCATTGCCAAATTTCTTTGAATTATTACGATTAAGTTTGAACAATATGAAATGTTTTGGTACCCATTCCTTACTTGTACTGCCGCGAATGTAATTGATCAGGTACTTTTCAGTGCCGTTCACACTATTTTAGAATAAAATCCAAAAAATAATAATTCCATTCCCAAATAGTATCTACACCAGACAAATTAATTACTTGCCACTCCAAAATTATATGGAACAATCCAAAACCGTTTCGGCTAAATATCTAAACATCTTTTTTACTGAAATCCAATGTATTTTAGAATCTTTGCATAAAATTCATGGATATATCCAAACTTTCTAAATATTTCTCTAATATGTAAACGAGATCCATGGGATTCAATGTATGCATTTTAGACTATAAACAATAATGTTGGATTTATATCGAAATTAATTTGAGTTCAAATCCGAAACTGGTATGTTATACCCCCAAACGGTTTGGAGACTGTTTTCATATATTAGGAGTTTCAAAGAAAAGATGTTTCTACGGAGTATCGGAAATATTTGGACTTCACATGCCAAAACTGTTTTCGATTCCCAAATCAGACTGTTTTCGAATTTACTCCAAAATGATACGTTGAAAATGACTGCAAAGGATTTCACCCATGTTTAAACAGACCTAAACGCATTTTCTAAATCCCCAAGAAAGCTCTTGTTTCGGTCTTCTTAGGAATCTCTAAACACAATAAAATACAAATAGTATTTGGGGGACATAGAATTAGAGGGTTACAGACGATTGACGAAGTGATATTTTAAACAGTTGAAATAAAATTTGAGATGTACTAAATTTTCGTCGATCAGGTGAATATGATGCGCAAATGGCTGGAAGTGAGGTACAACCAGGGTCGGGCAGAGCCACATCATTCTTCTCATAATTCTTCTATGAACTCTTCGCGTATTGCTGTATAACGTTCCTACAAAAATTTATAGGAGATATGGGCAAACGAATAATATAATCGAATGATGAAAGTCCGTCAAGCACTCATTTACCTGATTCAAAAGTGTGTGGAATTCTTTTGTATCATAAACGTATGTATGGAACATGGCGGATAACGCAAAAATTAATTATATTCTCTCCTCCCACTTTTCATCATTAGCTTCATCTTAATACTTAGTGGTCTTAAACGTTGCACTGCATGGAAAAATATGAAATTATAACATTAAAATTTCTCTGTATAGCATTAAGTTTAGACAGACTACAGCAGTAAAAATGGTACTTCGGAAAAATATATTGGTGGTATTTTTCTTTTCAGATATTCCTATAACAGTGAATTTATTGTTCCAGAGCACTGTTCTATCGTTTAATGTTACAACACAATTCTCAATAATAACCCTATTTTTGGTGTTATAGATTTCCTCAGATAGCAATAATAGATTACAAATGATAACAGTGCTAAATCTGTAATAGATTTGGCTCCGGTAACAATATAAATTATTGTTATTTTGAAAAGCTTTTATTTGTATAAAATATATTTTTATTTGTATAAATTTTACGATGATATCATATTCATTGATAAATGCTACATAGAATTAATTATTGTATAGGATTGACTATACCATTCGCGGCGGGTATCCATCAGTCCATTTTAGCAAAACATATCTTCCATGGCCATCTATGACCAAAACAAAGTCAAAAAGAAGAGTACCCGAAAAGGAAAGAATCGAACAATCCACAAAAATATCTAGCCTTTCATCTGCATCCTTCATAACATTATGACCAGCATGAAAGCAACAGAAAATGTCACGTTAGAGGTTGATAAACATCGTAGTGCCAATTTTGAGAAACTTATCGCTGCGGTGTTATGCCACAACCGTGGTATTTGCAGGGGGACAAACCTCGACAGCTAAAGGCGCACCGCGTGTTAATTGGTTGCCGTTATGGTGACGGATGTTCATTAAGCGTATACGTCGTACTTCTCCTGGAAGGCACTGGCCTCCTTATGACAAACGTGGCATACCACAACTGTGATGGTGGAACGATAAGGAAAAAGCAGGTCAATTCAGTGGTCATCAAACATGTGACGTAGTTTGTGGATCAGTTTGTGGTAGCCCGCGGTCGCCGGGGGGAATAATTCATAGCTAAAAGAGATGGTCAACAAATATACTGTAACTCCTTTGAAGGTAGGTCAGACACATAGTATGATTGGTGAAAAGTTGGGAGGGCTTGCCAAGTACCTGGCGCATTATCCTGTCATTAGAATAAATACCAATAATGCTGTCGGATACTAAGTCTTGATTTTGTTAGTTGTTCTGCTGTCCATCTGGGTGTAGTCGTATATTTAAATAGGAAGCCAAAATTATGTATAAGTTAAAATTATTATTACTCTTCATTACCTTAACGGTAAATTCAGCGGCCTTTGGCAATGATAAACCGTTTGAACCAGTGCAAGCGTTGTTTTCAGCGATGTCAGCTGTTGACCATGTTGAAATGAAAAGCTTGGTAACGTCAGATTTTCAATTG